>JAQZBX010011326.1:14009-43023 GCA_029593785.1 Cabassous unicinctus | reverse complement strand
ACCGCCCCCAGAACCTGAGGGAAGCTCCTGGGAACCAGCTGGACCCAGCCCGGCCCCGCACCTGGGCCAGGAGCACGTGGGGGCGCACGTACACTGGGAGCCACGCCTCAGGGCCCTGTGCCGGTCTAGAACCCCCAGTCTGGAAAAGCTGCTGCCTTCGCCCACGCACCAGAATGTGGAGGCGTGGCAGTCTTGGGACCCTTGACCCTCACCCCCACTGGGGGCTCTGAACCCTGTACAGACCCTCTTTGACAAATGCACTGCTGTAAACTTTTTTCAAACATAAAAGCACAGTTCCATAAAGTCTGGGGTGAAATTTTTCCACATGCGCAGCTTGTGGCATCAGGGAAATTTAATATATAGCTTTTCTGGAAGCCATCTTTTGTTTTCTGAGCCTGAGAAGAGTTCATTGGGGGGGAAAAATCAAGTTTTCATGTTGTTTTCCCAAAGGTGATATGTATTTTAATAGATTTATATTTTTTAAAAATCTGTGCTCTTTAGATATTTTGAAGAAAAAATAACGAAAAAAGAAAAATGAGCATGTATATACAATGGAATATTTTCAGATGTAAAAAGAAGTGAAATTCTAATACATGCAATAACCGGATGAACCTTAAAGACATCATGTTGAGTGAAATAAACCAGCTGCAAAAGGTTATGTATTGTTATCATCTCACTTTTACTAAATAATTAGAATAAGTAAACTCATAGACTCAGAAGGTAGAATATTGATCACCAGGGGATGGGATGAGCTAGGAATGAGGCGTTAATGCTTAAATTGTACAGAATTTCTAATTGGTTTGATCACAAATTTTGATAATGGATGTTGATGATGGTGGTACAAAAAGAACATAATTAACAATTATATACATCAGTATTGTTAAAAAGGTGAAAGTTTAGGTTGTATCTAAATTAGTAGAATAAAAATAAAATAAAAAGCAAGCAAGTGTAGGACTGTACCATGCAAATGGTGAACCCTTCTGTAGTTGATAACCTTCAAGGAAGTTTAAAAAATCTACCAAAATAATGCAACATATTAATAATAGGGTGGTATATGGTAACTCTGTATTTATTCATGACTTTTCTGTAAACCTAAAACTTGTCTAATTAAAAAACAAAATAAAGGCAGGATAAACAAACTACAAAAAAATAATTAATATTTAGATTACCCCTTGAGACAAAGAACCAGGTGTATTTTGAGAGAAAAGAGAATATGGAATGAGCGGTGAAAAAAAGGTATTTATAGATATAAATAGTACCATATGTAAAGCTGAAGAAATAATACATGTATTGCTATGAGTATTTCTTATTTTGTCAAAATATGTTTGCATGTATATACATGTCATTGCAGTTTGTTTTATGCCATTTCCAACTTTTTCTTGTTTTTTATTTTAGAACAAAATGCTTTTTTTAAAAAATACACTTAGATCACATAAATGTTACACAAAAAATATAGGGATTCCCATATGCCCCACCTCCCACACCTCCCACAACCTCCCACATAAACATCCTTCATTAGTGTGGCACATTGATTTGCTATTGATAAACACATCCTGGGGCTTTGCCATTAAGCATGGATCATAGTTTACATTGTTGACCATACTGTCTCCCACACAGTTCTGCATGTTATATGATGATATAAAATGGCCTATAGCTGTCATTTCAATGTCTCTCAGGACAATTTCCAAGTCCCCAAAATACCCCTTTATTACAACTGCTTTTCCCTCTCCCTGTCCGCTGAGGCTCCAGTGACCACTGGCTCCACATCAATGTTGTAATTTCTTCCATTGCTTGAATCAGAATATGTCTATTGCAGAATACAAGTAAGTCCACTCTAGTCCATAGCTCTTCCCCACATCCTGAGGAGTCTGGGATGGTGATGTCCACACCACCTCCAATTGAGAGCGGGTTTATGTCCCATGGGGAAATGGATGGACTTATCCTGCCTGCACCTGGAGACTCTCTCCATCCCCTGGGATGGCCGTTTTTTAAAAACTGTATTCATTGTCATGTGCTATCTTTGAAGTTTCTGTTTCCTTATCTCAGCAGTCAGCCAATGACCTGACAGATACTTCCTTCAATTCCAGGAGTTGAAAAAAAAAAGGAAAAGAAAAAACCTTATTCATTCTTTGCAGATTGGCTCTGAGCTGCAGCACTCCTTCCTATAAAGCCTGGCTGCCCCCTACTCTGGCTTGACCTTCACCTCCTTCTTGTGTGCATCCTAAAGATCAGCCAGAAGTGCAATCTTAGGGTCATGTTTCCAACACTGGGCATGCACAAGAACCCTGGATACCCCAGGGTTTGTTTTAGCTCCAGGAGGCCCTTACTCCAATAAGAATCTTAGTCCTCAGCCTTGTCCTGGCCAGGCTTTTATTTCTCTCTGCTGCTTGACCCATTATGTGTTGCTTACTGCAGGTAGAGTGTCTTCAAATTCTTTTATCAAATGAAACCTGTAAAGCTGCTCTATCTTGAGATGGGTGAAATGAATGCCAATCTTTATATGAGTCCTACAAGGAACGCCCATAACAGACAAAATTCACAAACACATTAATTTTTTTTTTTATTTTAGTAAAGGTCCATATTTCTTCCAGTGTACACTATGTGTGCAATATGTTACATTAAATGAATTTGCAAGAGTGTGGCAGAAGAGAGCATTGTTTCATAAGAATAGACAATCCATTTGAGAAGTATTCTATGAATTAGTGAAGATTAATATAGAAATATTTGGAGAAATATAGTGCTTTATTTTTAAGATATGTATAGGCTAGTGAGAATGATAAAGTAATATTTATGGGTCATAGTTAGAATAATTGAAGGAGCAAAGCCTTTCGAGTTCATGATCCTGGGAATAGATTTGTTTTATGTAGAAACAAGGGAAGTTCATGTATTTTAACAATATATTAGGAGGGAAGACAGAATCTGTGGGTACGAATATATTTGTTTTGTATATTTGATAGTGTGAAATTGTTAATATTGTCTTATGTATGCTCTTACTTTGAAATTAAAATAACGTTAGTATTTATAAACCAAGAATGCAATGGAAGGGCTGCTGTAATTTGAGGGGAAAGGAAACAAGTTTAATAGATCAAGGGACATTATTGATGACTCACCTGCACTCTTAGATAATAAATTTAAATTAAGCCAGTCAGAAAGATCATGCCTTCTTCTGAAACCATGTTCAGTAGGGAGGATGGGTCCAGAATAGACAGAGTATGGATTTTGCCTTGTGAATAAAGCAGACAGAAAGAGAAAGTATAGTTAATGCAGTGTGAAATGGATTGATTTTATTGAACAATGATGAGATGAATATATAAGAGAAATACTGTCAATGATCATGACATAATTGTAAGATAAAACCATGAATGTGAATATGCTCACTATCCTGATTTTGTGATAACCAGGGAAGGCTAAACATTTGCTATAATAGAAACCATGCATGTATCCCCAGATCTAGTTTTTCTCCCTAGGTATGGCTTTTAGAATGCTGGTGATAAATTAAGCCTGATTTATTGTATGACCATCCTGTATGGTAAAAGACTGTAACTCTGGTTATCTTTGGTCAACCTTAAGAGATATAGCAGGGGGATGGATGTGGCTTAAATGGTTGGGCATCCATCTCCCATACGGAGGGACCTGGGTTTGATCCCCTGGACCTCCCAGTAAAAATATAAAAAAGAAAAATATAGAAGGCATGCAGGCCACCAGGCCCCATGCATGGGTGCACTGTCAAGCCCTGCAGGTGTGTGCACTGTCAGGCCCTGTGAGCAGGTTTGCCATCAGGCCCCATGCACAGGTGTGCCACCTGGCCCTGGGAGCAGGTATGCTGTTAAGCCTCGTGTGTGGGTGAGCCCCTGAGGCCCTGTGCATGAGTGTACCACCAGACCCTGTGAGTGGGTGTGCCATCAGGCCCCATATGTGGGTGCACCACCAGGCCCTGTGAGTGGGTAAGTTCCCCTGGCCCCGCAAGCGGGTGAGCCGCCAAGCCCCATGAGCCACACAGCAAGATGATGACATAAACGTAGAGTGACACAAGGGAGAACCAAGATGTGACATGCCAAAAAACCAGGAACTAAGGTGGCACAGGTGTAGAATGCCTCTCTCCCACATTGGGGTTTCCAAGGATCAAATCCCAGCGAAGACAGGAGAAGGATGAGAAGAGAGGGGAGGAAACAGACACAGAGAGTTGCCCAGTAAATGGGCACAAAAACAGCAAAAATGGGAAGGGGGGATTAAAAATGGATAAAAGGAAATAAATAAATAAATAAATCATTTTTAAAAAAGAATGGAGGAGTAAGATACAGACTATAGTTCATAGTAATAATTTGATGATTCTCTTTCATAATTTTTTAACAAATGTTTCACAACAATGCAAAATATTTGTGATGGGGTGATGTGTGGGAGCCCTGTATGATGTTATGCGTGTTTGTTCTGTAAGTTCACAATGTTTACTGAACACTTATACTTTATGTATGTTTATGTATAAATGATATACTTCAATAAATTGTTTTTTAAAAAAATGAAATAAATTATTTAAAAAACATGAACACATTAAAGGAGTGTAAGACATTTGAAATTGAAAATTGTTGATGAAGAAAATATAGGCATGGATATTTAAGTTAGATTTGAGAAGAAATAAGTATTATTAAAATCACATGTTTATACACATTATTCACCTAAAGAGTTTGATTGCTGAGAGGACTCACAGGACTCAAGCAGTTTAAACTTATGGAAGAGATTTACAACAGGTAAAGGAGACAACAAAGCAATAGCAGGAGAACAATATGCATTGCAAGGGGCCAAAAATATCAGGCATGGACATTTTTGTCCTTCCACCTTACATTCAAAGGACACACGCTCAGTCCAGGTCTCAAGCTACCAACAACATGTACAAATTAGAAGGTACTAATAAGCCCAAAATTGGCTGGGGTGTTGGCAAATCTTAGAGTGAGCTGTTCATGTAGGCACATTCAATCTCTGTGGCCAGGCTGCACCATCAAATGCCTCTCTCCAAGCCATTCTCACCAAATAAAGTGCAAATCAAAAGTCCTATTGTAACTACAAAACTAAGCAGATAGAGTTAAACATCTGAAACAACTATGGACCTGTGATGACTGACAACCATTTAGGTTTAATTAATAGATTCCACAACTTTGGCCAAAGGTCAGTAGATCTACAGAAAAGCTGATAGCCAAAGAAGACTTGCTATGCAGATAATAAGAGAGAAATTATTAGGACTGGAAGACAAACAATGGCATCCATTGTAAAAAAAAATTTTTTTGAGAAGAGAGCAGAACTAATAGAAAAAATAAAACAGGTCATAGCAAAAATGGAAAAACATTTAATATCACAACCCAAATCTACAGGTGTAAAATGAACACCATCTTCTGGTAAACATATGATAAAGATGATTGAAATAAAAGAGAGATTTTGGTGAACAAACCTATATTTACAAAATGAAGAAATAATTCTAAGGACACAAAAGTAGGAAAAAGTCCTGGAAAGTTGGTAAATTACCCACAGCAGCACTCAATTTTAAAAAACACTTGGATAAGTAAGAATTGTGAGCTATTTTTCAATCAAATACCTCCAATATTTAAGAAGCTGTATTAAATATTGTAGCCACTACTAGAGTAATTAGAGGGAAAGTAATATGGATTTAGAAATAACTAAATCAGGAACACTGATGATAAAGAGATGAGGTGAATGGAGGTTTAGATGTGCTAGTATTTTCTATTTTTATAATGACTGGTATTCATTAGCAGTTATTAATCAAGAACAAAAGATTTATTTAAACAAAGTTAAAATTTACCTAACAGGTAAATTAAAATCTGAGAAAAATTATTCCAAACTATCAACTTGGAAGCACTCAAGATAAACATATGGCATATATCAAAAAATTAATATAGAATAAGACAACAAAGTTTATTACATACCTTTCTGTCATTTTGATAAATGTAAATGGAAAGCATATTTAGATGAGGCAATATTTCAACATACATCAAATTGTTCATGTTTTTTAACCCATCCACTGATGTATCATAATTAAACTCAGATTGTGTACCACATTATATGTATATGCATATTCCTTACAGTAATGTTTATAATAAATATAATGATAAAAGTAGAAATAAGCTTAAATGTTCATTAGTAGGAGACTGGATAAATAAACACTTACTTAGAGTAAGTTTTACTATTGAAAACAACAAAAACTGACTTTATATAGTTGCTGGGCATGAAAAGAGTCTGGAATTATGTGCAAGACCTGGTAGATGGTGGTAACTGTTTTTGTTTTAATATAACACATTTATTGAGATAAAAACTTATATACCATACAATTAAGCCTTTGAAAGTTTGCAATTCATTGGGTTTTAGTACATTTAGAGATTTGTGCAACCATAAACACTGCCTAATTTTAATCTCCAATAGAGAAAGATTATGTTTTTAAACTAATCTATTCCTGTGGGTATGATACCCTTTGATTGCATTAAATTCAGTTGAGGGTCCTTTGATTAGATAACTTGATAAGATTGCTTCAGTGCTTTTGATTGGACTATGTCAGTGAGGACTGACTCAGGTTGAATCTCTGCCCCCTTGCTCGGTCTGATATAAATGGAAACACAGATAGAGATACACAGACAAACAGGAAAAGTATTCTGCCATATTAGATCCTGCCATGCCGAGGCTGAGTGAGGAGGCCTAGGAAGAGACAAGCCCTGTAGGTTTGCCTACAGCTGCAGAAAGGCAAAGACTTCAGCACAGATCAGTGGCCTTCTTGCTTCACCTCATTGTGAAAGCACCTGTTACGGTACCTCAAGTTGGACTTTTCACGGTCTTGTAAGCTATTAGCCCCCAAATCCACTAATAAAAGCCAGCCCATTTCTGGTACTTTGCACTGGCAGCCCTTTGGCAAAGTAATACACATGTCATATGGGGCCTGGCCCAGCACACCCATCCTCATGCTGTCCATTGGTCAGGCTGCTCTTCCCACCAAACTTGTCCCACCACCTGCCCAATTCTCAGTGACTCACTGTGCTGTCAACTCCTCCAAGAAGCCTGCCTTGATGTGTCCCCTCTGGAGTGGGTGACTTTATGTGTTCCCATAACACAATCTCCTGGTCTTTGTGTCAGCATTTCCCATATTGTTATCCCCAACCCTACCCCTCCACAGCTTTCAGCTCTAACAGGGCATGGACAGTGCCTGACACCCTGTCCCACGGTGCTGGGCACCCAGATGTCACTCCATAAAGGTTTGTTGAGTGACTGCATGACTGTGAGGCAGTGGAAAGAAAACAGATTTAGAAGGCATTCCCAGCTCCTCCTCTGAGCTGTAGAGCATCAGGCTGGTCACTGCATGCCTTTGAGCCCCTGATGAGGATTAAATAACATTAAGGCCATAAGTCCTCTCTGGGCACTGACTCTCCTGAATAGCTGCTTTACTCTTAGTGCTGGGATTACAGCCAGCATGGTCAAATCAGGGAGGTCAATGTAGGACCCACAGTGCTCAAAGAAGGACACTGAGGCAGGCCTCCTCATCCATGGCAGGTGCTCAGTGACCTTGGCCTGGGTTGAGGGAGTGCTTGTGCCCCCTCACCTCCTGCCAGCTCTTGCTATTCTGAGTGCTGTGGCCAAGGAGCCCTCCCCAGTGTGTTCCCTCATCTTGTGTTCCAGCTTCATGGGAGCTTCCTTCAACCTTAACCAGGCCAAGGCCATGCCCTCCCAGAGTCCCCTGTCTGCAGTGCTATCCTCTGTAACCCATCCACTTCCTCAGGCTCTTCTGTAAAGCACACACTTTGGGGTCAGAGTGTCCCAGGTTGAAACCCACAGCTGGAGCACATCACAGTCCAGTATCAGGATCCTGGACCCTCAGTTTTCTTGAATACACAAAGAAGCCAGTGATTCCAACCTCAGGAGTGTGTGTTGGGGGATAAAGAAGGGGATCTAAAGGCTCCTAATGAGCTTTCACTAGGGAGGTCCCCCTCCCCCAGTGAGCACACCAGGGGACAAGGCCCTGCTCAGGAAGAGGAATGGGGGAGAGGAGTGAACTTGAGCCCATGTCAGAGGCTGGGATTGCTCACTTAGAGCTGAGGACTTGAGTGCTGGTGATGCCTTCTCCCCCATCAATGTGGGGCAAAGTCAGGGAGGATCTAGGATGGCTCTTTAGCAGCAGTGAGTGCCCCCAACACTCAGCGCTGGCAGTCTGACCTGCCTTCATCCTGGGCTTCCTCCTGCCCTCTCATACTCCCTGGCCTCTGCTAGAGATGGATGGAGGTCAGGTGCTCTGGGTCTTCTCAGTGAGGACAGGAGGAGGCAGAAAGAAGGAGCTACAAGGCTTACCTGCTTTCTTCTTTGCTCAGACTCACAAGGCTGTGCCCACCTCCAGCTCTGCCCCTTGTTGGGACCTATCTCCATGTCCTGCATGAGCACATGTTTATGCACCTCCACATGCAACCAGTCATTGCCATGTGGAAACTGAGGCCCAGAGGCATAGAGGAATGGCCCATGGCCTCTGTGGTATGCAGAGCACAAGCAGTAAGTTAGGATGATTCCCTTCTAGAACAGGATGCCAGCTTGCCCCCAGCATTTGCTATCAGAATGAGGGCCCTTTCAAGCCTAGATCTACAGCTCAGACTTTTCCCCATATGAAGCAATTTTCCTTTTGGCATCCCTTCATAGTCTCATGCATCCCTGGAGACTGTGAAGAGTCATTCGGGGTCTTTCTGGCCATCCACCTGCCTCAGACACAACATACACGTCCTATCATTAGTATCTCCACAGTCTGAGCTGGGCAGAGGCTGGTAAAGGGCCTCAGAGATCATCATGTATTCATTCAGCAACTATGCCCCAACTGCTCACCATGCACCAAGCTCTGTGTTTGGTCCTGGGTGTGGAGTGAAAAGAATCCTTGTGGCCCTGCCCAGCAGGAGGTGGACAAAAGGATGAAAGCAAACACCAATGTAAGAAAAGAGCAAGGGCTATAGAGAAAGATAAGCAGGGTGCTGCGTGGAGAGCTATGGGACACAATGTGTGAGGGCCTGGAAGGACACATTGAGGTGACACTTACACTGTAAGAAAAATGACAGGAAGGAGCCAGCCCTGCACACATGTGGGAAGAGGGTACCTGGGAGAAGGCACAGCAGGGGAAGAGAAGGAGGCAGAGGGAGTTTGGCCAGATAGGAGGTTAGGAAGGCAGCTACTGTGGGCAGAGCCTGAACTGAGGCTCAGCTGGGGAGGAGATGCTTCCCAGTTCTGTTGTGTTTATCTGCAGGATTCATATTGGGATGGGAGATAGACCAAGAGAGGGAGAGTTCACTCACAAAAGAGAGTGGTGAAGACAGCAGAGCATTTTGTGTAAGTCTTAGAAGGGGTGTCCAGACATTTAGCCATATTATTTTGTTTAGCAGTGAGTCACCAGGCCAGGACTCACTCCAAGGGGCTATATGAGGCTGCTTGTACCTGGAAGCAGAGATAACAGGGACCCAGGGCACAGGCAGCCCACCACAGCATTTGAGAGGAGGCAACTTCATCTGACTCTAAATGCAATGGGAAGGCTGTGGAAGGATTCTGGCACAGCAACAATGTCTGAATTTCATCTCATTTCAACCTTATCATGGTACAGACTGAGACATCAATCGAGGAGTGAAAATGAGATTCCTAAAATTGCACAGGCCTACCCAGCCATGTGTTTAGTTGTATTCAATGTTACATCCATCCCCTTCCTATTTATTCCATATCTATGTCTGTGTATTAGCTACATGGGAAACAAGACTATGTGGTTTGCAGTGTTTGTCCCACATAGACTTGATGATGCCCCAAGGAAGCAGATGCTAGAATGATTCCCACTGTGTCCGTGAGGAGAGTGGGGAGGCCTCTATGACTAGTCTGGGGTCACAAAAATGAGTAAAGGAGCAGCTGTGTCTGAACCCAGTGGGTTTCCTCATAGCTGGGGCCTGAGCTGCATACAAGCCTTCCCAGGTAGCTGTGGGGAGGGACATGCTGGCAGAACTGTGTCCCATTAACAAGATGATCTAGATGAGGAAGACACAGAAATATGTACAGAGGGACTTTTGTGGAGTTCTTACCATTGAGGGGGCCAGGGTAAGGGGACATAAGGAAGTGACCTCACTTCCTTTGTGGTAGACCTCAACAGAATTTGGAACTCTGGTAACCAGGCACCCAGATTCCAAAGGCAGCCCCTCTATAAACTCACTTGGCAGGAGACACCAGACAGGGAAACATGTTCTCCTGCTGTGTTCCTAGACCCCAAGGCACCAGCCTCAACCAAACTAGGAATGAATCCCTTTCCCATCACTTTCAACGTTGGCTCAGGTATCAGAGATGAGGGTCCTGGCCATTGACCATGATGTACCCAAAGGTAAGATGGGGTGGCCCAGGGGAGCCAATTCAGCATATGCCACTACTGTGCTCCTGCCTGGGCACCCCACATCCCATCCACCTCCCAGTGAGTGGGAGGCATGAGCAGTGTGACCACCCTGGGCAGGAGCACGCCACCAGGGAAGGGAATACAGTAGGTCCTTCCCTGTCACCTGCCAGGTCATGGCAGGAAGGGTGTGGAGGTGCATCTTGGGGGTGGCACCCATGTTAACCAGTGTTAATCCTGAGCTCTCAAGGTGCCATCTCCTCTCTAATGGGCCTGGAGTGGAAAGCAGACACCCATCTGTGCCTGATCTGGGTCCCAGCCCAAATGAGGTGCAGCTTGCCCTGCAGAATAGGGCAGGCCAGTCATGGATATCTTTTGGCCTGTCTGCTGGGCACTGTTTGCAGAGCTCCATGGAGGTGGTGCGTGAGGAACTGGAGGAGGGCCTTATCTACACCGTGTCTCTGAAGAAGGTTCAGGTCCATCATGGTCTCAGTCAGGGCCAGCACTGGTTTCAGGTGGGAGTATGAGCCGATGGAGGTCCCAAAACAGGGGGAGCACCGCAGGGCCTATAATCCACCCTGGCCATATCCCCACTCCTTCTCCCAGGCTTTCACCCCTGAGTGGCTCAATTTCCCACTTCCTAAGGCACATAGGTCCCCACCATTCACCCACCACACTGTCATTCCATAGACCAGGGGACAGGTCACATCAAATGGTTAAAGGAATAGAAAAGAGGAGTCTTTTGTACTGGTTTCCCTTCAGGGTAGGCTGAAGGTTTGATTCACTTCAGATATGTGTGTATTTTGCTGCTGTATTTGTTTCCACTCCCTGGCTCCATGTCCCTCTGCAGCAGGCTTTGTGACTGTCCTTCCAAACCTGTTCCAAGCCATACAGCTCCTCTTGTTTAGGAAGGTTCTTGCTATCTCCCATAAACATCCCCTTGACCTTCTCAGGTCAGGATCTGTGCCTGACTCAGCTGCCCAATATTCCAGAAGGACGTGGATTAGAGCAATGATTCAAACTTCAGTGCTGCTGGACCTTGAAAGGTCCTTTACTGTGGCCCAGTCAGCACCGCTGCCCTGAACACCTCCCTCATGCCCCAAGGCACTGATCCTACCACCCCAGTAGGAGATCCCAGGAAAGGGATGACTGGGCAGAGGACATGCCGACATCACTTTCAACAGTGAGGGCCAGATAATGTCCCTAAGGCTGGAGCAGTTCAGTTACCACAGGCTGTCTGTGTGGGCAGGAGTGTCCCTGTACCTCACCTGGTACTGTCTTTTTCATTTTCCTTAATTTACCTGATCTGGGGTCAGGGTGGCAAATGTCATCACCTTTTGGCTTTACCCCATGAGCAGTGAAATCCCTAAAGTCATTTACTGACCAGGTGGGCCTGCTGTTTCCTGAGGCATCTGTTCAGATCCTCAAGCATGCAGGAGTCTTTATCCCCCCAGGGACACTCCAGGCATCTGCCCTTTACTGCATCTGGGGCTTCATCTTTCAACTATTTTCTCACCTCAGATTCAATTTTAAAGCTGAGGACCTTTCTCTGATAGAGGGATGCACGTCCCCCTCGGCCTCAAGTCACTGAAGGATTGGGTCCAGCAGGTCTGCCCACATCTCCAGCCCCATCTGGGGGTCCACAGTTCTGCCTCTGACCACATGTGCCTCCTCTGTCCCACCCTAGAAGAAGAATGACTCAGCCTTCGTGGAGAAGACCTGTATAGTGCAGACAATCAAGGCAGGCCCTTGGGAGAAGCCGGTGGAGCACCTGGTGCCTGCCTTCCAGAAGGGCAACCTCGTGTATGTGAACATTTTCCTTGGGACATACTGGGTCTTCACCACCACCAAGGAGGTCCTGGATCCGCTGTTCCAAAGGTGAGTCCCCACCCCATCTTTAGCCACTTGACTGCTCTGCCCCAACATTGTTTCAGAAAAGTCAATTCACCAACTGGCCTCAGTTTCCTCTTTGGGAAAGGGTGTGATAAGAGGGCCAACCTCCAAGGTTGATTGTAAGGACTAACTGAGAGAATCCTAGGCAGTACTTTCCTCTTCCCAGTGAAGAAGCTCTCAGACTCATTCCTTTACTGACCTCAGTTTTCTCATTTCTAAAAGATATTTGAGATCCCTTTGGGGGCCTCCAACCTCAGTGTGGTCAGAGCAACTATCAGTGTAGACCACCAGAGGGTCCCAGGCCCACCTTAGGTATGAGAAGTTGCCACTTAGGGCTCATTCCTTCATCAAGTATACATCAAGTGCTTGCTAATTGCAGGCAATTTCTTAGGCACATAGCTTCATGCAGTGATCAAAGCAGGAAAAACCCCTGCTCTTCTGGGTTCCATTTGAGTTGGTGCCACAGGAAATAACATGAATCATCTTACACCGGGGAAACACTCAGTAAGCTAGCTGCAACATGCTTACGCTCTTCTCTAGGTATGGACATGACCTCTGTGGCAGTGATGGAAATGGCAGATGCCTTGAAATGAAAATGTGAGTGCACATTGGGTGAGGGTGAGGTGCTCTTCTAACCAGACACCAGTATGAGGAGTTGGGTGGTAGGTGGCAGGGAAGTTCTGGGGAGAACACTGGACCCCACATATCCTATGACTCCCTGGAAGTCTGAGGATGGAGGGCTTCCCCTCCAGTTGGAAAGGAGTCAAAGGAAGCTGTGTCCTAGGTCCTGGGGCACTGGCTGTAGAGGACCCTGGGGTCTCATTGTAAGTCCCATAGAGAATCCTTCCCCACCTTAGCCCCATCACAACTCCAAGACCCCCAAACACCACCTCACACAGACACTGAAAGGAATGGTGAACAGCCTCCTCCAAATCTACCATGGACCTCGGTCTTGTCTGCCTCCTGCAGGAGGGCAGAGCAGGCTGTGCCCCTATCATTAGGGAGGGCATTGTCAGTGGGAAGAGGACACACATGACATGTGGCAGAAGATGAGGCAGCTCCTTTGGGGCAGAATTTACTGGGTGAGGTGCATGAGGGCCTGGCACAGGACAGACTCTGTCCCCTTATCACTCACATATTGATGAATCTCCTACTGTGTGTCAGTGCTGGACTATGGAAAGACAAGTCAAACCCTTCCAGGTCCTTATGGACTTTATGTTCCAGTAAGAGGGTCTTTGGGGTTCAGCAAGGAAGAAAGGCCTGTTTCTGATTCTGCTGCCCACCCTCTTGCCCTCAGCACCCTCTCCTCCCTGCTGAGCACCTGGATGGAATAGTACCCTGAAGATTTCCTGCAACCTCCAGACTCTCTCTGCCTCAAGCTGCTGGTGGCCTACACCCGGGCATATCTACCTAGCTCTGCCCTGGATCACCATGCCATAAATCTACTTTCACAAATGAGCCACCCGGAGCTGATTGAGGCAGACCCAAAGGTTGAGAAGGACTTGGGGTGGGAACTTATGAAATTGTGGGTTGAGGCCAGACTGCAACACATAAGCAGGATGTACCAGAGGTTTCCCTTATGCCAGAAGCAAGGAAGAGCCTCAGACAATTCACCTAGGAGACTGCAATGTGGGAACACTTTTTTGGGCTGAATCTTCCCTTAGAAATAGTTTGATCTTCTCTGTATAAGAAAGACATTTTGAGCTATTTATGGTGTGGAATCTATCTCTTCTCTAGGTTCTTTGTCAGCTCCAGAGCTGCAAATGCCTCCAATGAAATCTTAAGCACCAGTTCAATCACCTGCAGCAGACACAGGAGGAGTTCGAGAGGCTAAATCTTCATTGCCATTTCTACTGCCAGCTACCGAGTTTGCACTTGTGCTAGCTCTAGAAAGAGAGCCTGGTGCATTAGCTGTTGTAGCACCAGCTCCTGAGTGGAAGGTGGCTCTAGCACCACCACAACAGCCACCCACAGAGTTAGGGCCCATGCCTGTCCTGGAGCTAGACCATCCTACCTCATCAGCTGGAGCATCTGCTCAGGAGTTAGAGGCAGCTATATTACAATCAGTAGCACAAGTTCCAGAGATGGTGGCATCAGTTCCAGAACCAGAGGCAAGTCCAGCTCCACCTGCTTTGCCACCTATACACGGTCAGCACTACCCACTCTGGAGATACAGCCTACTCTTTCAACATCAGAAGCACCAGCTTTAGTGCTTGAAAAAGCTTTGGGGTCACCTTCACCATCACCTATGAAGGTAGCACCAATGACCACTCTTCAGGTAGAAGACGCTTCATCCCCAGATGCAGCACCTGCTGCCAGACTGGAGGAAGTAACATCACCATCTCTATCACCATTTCCTGAGCTGGAGGCAGTCCCACCACTACCTCCATTCCCACCTACACAGTCTTCACCAGTGCCCATTCTGGACCTACAGCCTAACTCACCTTCAGCAGCAATGGTTATTGAGTGGGAGACAAGTCTGGCAACACCACCAGAGCCACTGCCAGAGTTCAAATCAGCATAAGGCCAGGTTGTATCATCTCAGCCTTCCTTTCCATGGCCTGAGATCTCAGAGAATGGGCTGATTGAGGGGAAGGCTAACCTCCTGGCTTTCCCTCCTGAGCTGTTGGCAGAGCAATTGACACGGATGGATGCAGTGAGCAGATGGACTCAGCTGGGTGGAGCTGGGGGGATCTTCCTCCCATGAACTACCGCCCCAGCCTTAGCATCCCCTGATCCAGAATCTTATCATCTGGGTACAAAGCCTGGCTCCACTCCCAGCACTGTAACCTTGGCAAGCTTATTAATCCCCAAGCCCACACTTCCTCCTTCTGTAAAGTAGATATAGGACACTAACTGTACCTGACTCATGCATTGACTTTGAAGATTACATTAGAGCAAAGAAACAGAAAACCTGAGGGGGCTTGGCCCTTGAGAGGTTGAAGGGAGCTCGCTGAGGTTAACCAGCTCCACAGGTGGCCACTCTGTGCTGGGGGTCTCCCCAGGATCGACACTAATAAGACCTTGATGTGCACTGTATCCTTTGGCAGGCATGCAAAGCCTCTGGTCCCCACCAGGACTGTGTACCTGACCACTACCAGGCCTAGGAGTTGTTATCAGTAGGGGCGATGGTGCTGCTTGGGACTGTGGATGCATAAAGTACCTCTGGAGTCTGTGAGATGGACTTGAAAATGCAGCCCTCTCTTCCCCCCATCTTTGAGACCTAGGTCACTTGAGTGCTAGGCCACCTCAGTAGACAGAGAAAACACCCTGTCCTCAACCTGCTGAGCTCCAGCTGAGACCACTGGACCCTGGCCTGTGTCCTCAGGGCCTGCAGGATCTGAGCTGGCCTGGTGTGGGGCTAGCTGACATGTCCTTCTCCGCAGGAGCTGTTCAAGAAGCTGGTGCCTTATCATTTCCTGGGCTCCATCTGGTCCCAGTGAAACAGAAAGGGCAAGGAGCACATGGTGTCCACTGTTCATGTCATCATCATGCAGTTCAACTGTGTGACCAACTGTGAATCACAACTTGCCTCGGGGACCAGAGCATGAATGCTCCGAACAGAGCCAGGGTGGTGGAGCACTGGATCTAGGTGGCCAGGGTATGCTCAGGGAGGTCCTCTCAGAATTCCTGGAAACCCTCTTTTTTCTTATTTGCTCTCAGGACTACAGGCCCTCCTTGGCCTGTAGCAAAGCCCTACAATATACTCACTTTCCACCCAGGCTACTACCTCAGTAGTACTCAGTAGACTCAGGTTGAGTGTGGGTGTCACTCTTTGGGTCTGTGAGGTGTCCTCAGGGTCTCCCTGGGTGTCTGTCTCATCTAAAAGGGTAGATGTCAACTTAGGAGCTGAAGCTAGAGCAGGGGGCACTTAGACCACACCTCACAGTTCATTCTTTCTCCCTCCCCAGGAGTGCAGAATTCTCAATAACTCCTCCTCATTCTGCTCCATCCTCTCTGCTCTTGAAAGCCACTCAATTCACCATCTTAAGAAGAGCTGGGAGTATGTTTCCAGATGGGCAATTCTCTCCAGGGACACCAGGTTGCATTAGGGACCTTGTGGGGACTGGGTATTGCCCTTCAGGGAGCCTGGGAGGCAGCAGCATCTGGACAAGGGCCAGGTGGTGTGGGACTCTAGGACTCCACAAGACCTGATGTCAGATGTTCTGCCTCAGCACTGGTTACCTCCTCTTTCAGTTAGAGTTGAGCCAAATGGGAGCCTGTTAAATGTTTGCTACTCAGCAACATACTCTGTCCAATTGAAATCTACGTGTCAGAACCACCAGCTGGGAATAGGAGTCCCCATTTTGCCCACCTCTAAACTCAGCTCCCAAGTTCCATTGTGTCCTGCATCTTTCAGACCTACCCAGTTTCAGCACTACCCACATGGGCAATCTGAGTCCCAGGAGGCTAAAATAAAGTGAATTAGCCCTTATACCCTCCCACACACTCCCACCTCTCTTCCTTTTGGCCCTCCCCCAGGGAAAGCTTCCACTTCTTCAGACCCTGTCTGAGATTTTCTCAAATGAGAACAACTACTCACAGAGAAGTGAACTGATCATCAAGGTAAAGAGGAGGTGTGGGGGGGTTGGGAGTCTTGGGTCAGGAGGTGGGGATGTTAATTTTCCACTGAAAGTTTCTTTGAAAACATCCAGTCTGGCCTATTCCAGTTGAAGAAGTAAAGGGATATGTTTGGTTTGTGAGCAGGTGGGTGGGCAGTTGTAAGGCAGTACGCTGTGGTTCTCAAATGCAGTGGAGGTAGCTGGGATGTTGCAGGAGAAAATTAACTGGCAGGGTGAGAAGTCTCCATCTGCAAAAGAGGGTCTCATACTTATGACTCATTATGAATGACATGTGTGCCAGAGAGCTATGAGAAATATATGGGAGACAAGAAACCATGGCAGTCATTCCTGACCTTAACTACAAGCTTCCACATAAAAGAAGAAGCAAAGCTTTAATGCCCAGTTCCCATCCTACCTGGAAAATCAGACCTGGCACCATGGAGACCCATTTCTGAGTGGATGCTGGGACTTGTCTGCAGGCAGAATATCCTGAGTGAGCCCCAGGTGAGGAGATGGCTTTGGTATGGCTTGGGCAGAATTTGGGATCTCTACTCCTGTTGGCTGGGGCAGGCAGGATATGCTCAACTAGGTCTCCAGAGACACTCCATCCTCAAAGTCCATGGCTGGAATGACACAAGGCCCCTCCATACTCAGAGGCTGGAAAAACCAGACACCAATTAGTGGTGGTGGGTGGTGGGGTGATGTCAGCTCAGATGAGGGCTCCATCTGAGAGGGAACAGCTTGTGCTCTAACATCCTGAGTAAATCAGTCCAAGTCGACACCCTCTTGGGCCTCTGTGTCCTCATGTGGAATGGAGACATGGCCATTCTGTGGGGCTGCTTTCAAGAAGAGGTGGTGATGTTCAAGGGAGACAAGGAATGTGATTGAGCATTCCTGTGACTCTGAGGGGGAGAACAAGACGGCCAGAGCCTCTTCACTGCTAGCTTGCAACACTAAGGCCTCTGGACTCCCAATGAGGGCTTTCAGGTCTTTGTCCTCAAATCAGAGATAAACAGGCACAAGAATGCCAGTCCACTTGCACAAGCTCAGGCAGGAGCATCAGGCATGTGATGGCAGGAGATTTCCACCTGCCCATTTGGTCCAGGTGTCCAAGACCCCAGGGACAATAGGTGAGGGGAAGAGGGCCTCACTGACCTCATCTTTAACCCTGGCAGGAGGAGATCTCCAAGTTTGCCAGCCTGGAGATGAATCAAAAAGGAGCCCAGAAGAAGGAGCAGCAAAAGGAAAGGGTCAGTGTGCCTGCAGCTGGGTGGCTCTAGGAGGAGTGGCATCTAATTCAGCATGCGTGCCCTCAAGCCCATCCTTCTGGACCACTAAGCCCAGAAAGCCTCACTTCAATGTCTCATCTTCTGGAACCTTTAGAGCCCAGAAGTGTGAGAATCCTGGAGGACTAGTTGCAGCCAGTCAGAGCAAAAGTCTAGAAGACCTGACTCAGGGGGGATTAGGTGGGAAAGGAGGGTAAACCTGGTGACTTTAGATAAGCTGGTGCTGGGAGGTGACTGCAAGTGAGTTTGGGGTTCTTGGAGTCTGAAAGGGGAACTTAGGGGTGACAGCTAAGTGTCCAAGACTGTCCCAGGGGAAGGCTGTGTGGTTTAGGAGTCTGAGACTGAGTGTTCAAGGAGGGGTCTTGGGGGCACCTGAGAGCCTGTGCTCATCCTCACCCGACCCAATGTCACAGGGTGTCATCCAGGGCAATGTCCCATACCTCGGGACATTCATCACACAATTTTTGATGGTGGACAATACCATGCAGGAGTATCTGGAAGTAAGTGAGCCTGAGGTGGGTCCGGGGCAGGATGGGAAAGGGACCCTGAGGCTTGGGAGGAGAAGCCACTCCCTGAGCCCTGTGCTCTCCCCAGTGGGCACACCACATCTCCTGAGAGCCTCAAGTTTCACTGGGAGTTAGGTTGCCATGGCCTTCTTTTTTTCTTTTTTTTATTGTGGGTAAAAATCAAATTTTTCACAATACATACCAATATTTGTGAAATGATACATAAATGCATATGCATATACGTGCATTTGCTTACAAAAATGTTATTATATATATATATATATATATATTAAGGTGCTTAGATTATGGCCTTATTAAAGACAAGTAAAAGGATGCTGTTCCAAGGGGCCATCTCTCCATTGTCATCAGAGGCTGGGACTCAATGTTCTCTCTGTCTCCACTCTCAGTCTCCACACCTGGTGCCTAGAGTCTGCCTGGTTGCATCCCTCATCTGGACTGCCCTGTTCATGTTGAATCCCACCGTAATGCATTGTGACAAGGGCTTAAGGGGGATGCCATGGAAATGGATGCAACTCCTTTATGATGGATGTGAACTCTGTCTTCAGGGGAGGATGGTCAATTTTGACGAAAGGAGGAAGGCAAGCACCTCTGGCCATCACTGTGAAGGCAGGGCTGGTGTGGGGTATGGGATGGAAAACCAATCTTCCTGGGCAGGGCACCCCCAGGCTGCATGCATCTTCCTCTTAGATTGACAGGGAGAGTTTGAGGAGAAAACACAGGGCCAAAGCCTCCCTCTGGAGAGTAGGGCTTATACTTGGGATGAAGGACAACTTCATGGAGGATCAGCTGTGTGAACCCAGCCCTGAGGGCAGGTAGAGCTTGGAAGGGAACGGATGAGTGGGGGGACCCACAGGAGCAAAACAAGCCACTGGCACCCATCCCAGCCAGCAAGAACACCCAGGCCTCAGCAGAGCGTCTTCCTTCCCTCTGGCTCCAGGAATACCAGATGGTCACTGAGCTCCAGCTGCTCCAGGCACGCTGCTGCTATGACTACCTTGTGCCCAATGAGCAATTTGGGGCCTGGTTTGGGGCCATGGAGCAGCTCAGCGAGAATGACAGGAGAGTCCAGGACTGGATCTTGCCATGGTACTTTTGGAATTGCCCTTGAGGATCCTTGGTCAGCATAGGACCTGCTGTTTGAAGAGAGCTGGGGCACCTAAATGCCAACTGCTGTGTAGACACTGGGAGGGAGAGCTGAGGTGTGACTCCTGGGACCCTACAGCCACCACTCTGTCCTGAAGCTATCATCTGTATTGTGAGCTGGACCCCCATCCCAGCCAGCCAGTAAGTTTCAAGGACAAACACCACCTGGAAGGTATCAAGCCTTGGAGTGAAGAGTGAGTTCCCCATCCAGGGTTGGGAAATGTGGCTGGCTTGGGGCTCAGGGAGCCTTCAGGCTAAGCATGGGCTTGGAGAGGTTGACAATTTAGCTCTGGGATCCCAGGTCCACTCCCAACCAAGCCTTTGACTGGGGTGAGTCACCCCATCTCTGGGTCTGTTTCCTCTTCTGTGAAAATGGGTGATGCTGCATTATCTCTTGGGCAGCCAGAGCCCACTGGCTACTATTGATGGACTGAGCACTAAGCAGTTGCAGAGGTGGAAGGGCAGAAGTTTGGCTGCAACCCGAGGGAAACCCCCAAGGTAAGCTGATCCATCCATCCAGCTGCCAGGCCCCAGATGCTGAGTCCAGTGGTAGCAGCAACCCCCACTCCAGTGTGCAGCTCCAATGTGGCCGTGACATCAGCAATGGGGATGCAGCTGACTCACACATGACCAGCTCCTCAAGCTCTAAGGTGAAAATCCAACTGGAACATATCCCAGAGTCACAAGATGACCAGGAAATGAAGGTGACTGTCCATCTCTTCTCATGTTTGCCCTCACCCTCATCCTCCCCTCATCTATTAAGGGGTCAATAATTATTGATTCCTACAGAACTTATAGAGGTTCCTAGAGGTTCTAGAGCAGTCCTGGGGTGCCCTGAGGCTCCAGGCCATCTGATGAACTTGGGACAGTCGATCTCTGCATCATCACAGAACTTCTCTATTGTCACATCAGCATCCAGAAGAAAGTCCTCTTCCTCCTCCTCCACCAAATACAGGCCCAGCTGGTTTTGCCTCAAGCACCACAACTCAGCCATTTTATAAATGGCACATGACTGACTACTGCATTGTCCATGTCAGCCTGGATGAGGACACTGACCCCCAGTACAAGAGCATTATGGTGAGCAGATGATGTTGCCATCTCCTAGTACCCCTCACTGGTTCGGTCAGTAGACACACAAGGAATGACTTGCTCTCTCCCTGCCATCCTGGAGCATAATTCCTAGTGGGTGAGTGAAGGACAGGCAGCCACCTCCAGAGGCAGGAAAAGTGTGAGTTTGATGGTGGTCAGGGCTCAGAATGGTGTACATAGTGACTGAGGCTGGCATGCTGAGTGAGGAAAGCCTGGGAAGGGCTCTCTGAGGCAGCCCCAGTAGGAGGAGGAGGGCATAGCCTGCCAGGCCCAGGGTGACAAGTGCTTGGTCAGCCAGAGGGACAGCCTGGAGGCCCCGGTGAAGGAGCAGTTGTCAAAGGGAGGAGTTGAGGTCAGAGAGGTGTTGGGAGCTGGGTCACATCAAGCCCTGTGAGCTGCTAGATGGAGCTTGACTTTCTCATAGGGGGGATGGAAGCCACTGGAGGGTCAGAGAAGAACAGGGACAGCAGGTGACTTTTGACACTAAAGTGGAGGTTGGGCGGGTGCATGGAGACACCTGCCATTGAAGGGCTGATGCCATGACCTAGAAGTGAAGGCAGGATCTGCCCAGGATGGTGGCCATCAAGTCATTAGCAAGAGCCAGATACTGGATGGGATGTGCACATGGAGCAACCCCAGTCCCCACTGCACAAAGGCTGGCTGAGGCACTATGTTAAACAACCACGCAGGGCTGCACTTCTCTTGTGACCAGGAGCAGGTGTGGTTTTACTAAGCTGTCACTTGTTTGACCCTTGACCTGAGCCCTGCCTGTAGCTGGGCCCTCATGGTCAAGACAACTGTGGTCTATTCCTTTGTGACCACAGTGCATCCTGGACCCCAGGGCAGTCCTAGTGTGCCATAGATTTTCATCCAGCCCCTCCTCCTCTCTGACATCTGGGCTTGGACTAGATGTCATGTGTTCTGCCCTGGGCTTTCATTATTACATGAAGGTGTCCTGCAAGGACAGGGTCAGGGCAGAGGCACTCTCTGAGGGCAATCCATCTCCTGTGATTGGCAAGCAGGAGGTGACAGAGACAGGCCCAGTTTTCACTCCTTAGTCCCCACCCTTTGCTTGCTGCATGGTCACCTTTTGTCCCCAGGGTCCTGGGATCCCATAGCAGTTGTACAGGCTGAGGACCCAGGGACAGTGTTCAGCCTATAGGGAAGGGGTTTGTACCCATACTGGGAAACAACCTTAAGACAGAGGTGGAGGTTCTTGTAGGATATGGTGTAAGGAATGATTGGAAAGACCTCCTCATTCCATGGAGGTCTCCCAGGTGAGCAAGGGAAGATAGTGAAGCCCATATAGACCCAGCCCTGATCAGGGGTGACATAGGGTCTCTGACAGCTGCATTCTGGGGGAGCTGGCTCCAGGAACCATGCCCTGAGGCCTGTCTCTTGATCCACTACAGGTGACCAACAAAGAAAGGACTCCAGCCGTGATCTGCAAGGCCATGAAAGAACACAACTTGGAGGGTGACAAGCCAGAGGACTACAAGTTGGTACAATCATTTTAGAGGATTGAAGTAATTTTGGGGGTGAGTTGGAGAGGATGATTGTGGAGGGGGAAGGCAGAGGACCATGTCACCAGCCTGAAAGCTCAAGGTCCCCTGGCCCCAGTGTACCTGAGAGAATGGTGGGTAACCACCCTACCCACAAACCATGCTGCCCAGGGCAGCCCTCAGTGTCCACAGCATCTTCTCCCTACCTGCTCCTTCTCCCTTTTGTAGCCTTCCCTGTACATGACCCAGGCATTGAGAAACCAAGTTGAGAGCTAATAACATTGAGGTACCCTAAGAAAATGATTTTCACCTCGGACCATGAGCAAGATGGACAAGATGGGCTCAAATTGAAGGGTATCCTCTGGAAAGGAGGGAGTGACTGCACCTCCAAAAGCACCATGATTGGTGGACACAAGTACCAAACATACTACAGGCCATGCCTTTATGATCATGAACACTAGACAAAATCTCCTTGATCCACTTAGGAGGCCCTAGGGAGCTGACTCAGTATTTTAGAAAGTAGGAAAGGGAATGAACCCAGAAGAACCTCACAGATCCAGAGCCAGGCATCCTGGGCTCTGAGGCCTTAGATCAGTTTCTCAAGCACCTGGGCCTTTTTCTCACTCCACAAAGGGGTGAGAAAATTAACCAACATATGAGCACATGGAATGTATGTGCACAATAAAATTAAGTGGATTCTTGTCAATGAGCTGATTCCCCTCTCCCAGCCATTAGCCCAGGCAAATTAAAATGATTCTCACCATTCCTAGAAGTTGGTACTAAATCCTCTGTTGTCTTTTGAATGGAAAATGGGAGCTGTGAGGTGTGAAATAGGACAGCTCCCTACAGAACAGAAGGACTGAGAACTGAGGAGGTTGAGAAAGGAGATGAGTAGCCACACCACTCATGGCAGAGCAGGAATTCCAGGCCAGTGTTTCTTTCTAGCTGACTCTAGGCCAAGAAGACAGGAAGAAAATAGCATCAAGTTGTAAACACTTCCCGGTTGTCAGGTACTGCCTGGTCATGGAGGCTTTCAGGAACCCTGCTACAGAGGCCTGGGCCAGGGCTGTCCTTTGCTGGACCCCAGTAGACTTGTCCTATGTAGGGCTGGATTCAGGGGCCATGCACTGGGTTCTAGAAATACAATTTCAGCTCTGAGTTCCTGAGCAGAGAAGGGAGCAGGGGTTGGGGTGGGGGAGTAGATGACCTCTTGGCAGCTCCATTCTGAGGTTGGCAGATATGAGTCAGAGTAACTTTTATAACAAGGGTTCTTCATTTTTAGCTGTGCATCTGCAGAATCTTTCCTTCAGGCAGGCATCATTGAGAGGATGACTTTTTGGTCTTGGAATTGAATTGGGGGATTCAAGTCCCTGCTGAGGCTTGCTCTTGTGGGGGCACAAAGGGATGTGGTTTCCAGTGGTCCCTCAAAGCACAGCTGACTCCCCTCTGTCCAACTCCCCAGTGCTGCAGATCCCAGACAGCGTGAATGTGTACTATGTTATGCAGCCCTCACACAAGTATTATTTAATTCCCATGAAGCATAACACATCCATGGATGCCAAGGTCAAGAACAGATCTATCTCAATCCTTCTGAGGAAAAAGCTGAAGGGGCCCAAATTCCAAAAGAGGAAACTCTAACTGGACCCTCGTGCCTACTAGCCTCAGGTCCCCCTTCCCAGGTCTACCTGGACAAGTAATTTTGTTGATCCCAACCACAGTTGGCCAGGCCAAGCAGGCACTTCCCTCCCAACCAGCCAGTCTGGGTCACCCCCAGCCTCCACTTAAGCCCCTGACCCTCTCCTGCTGCCCTGCATGACTCTTCTGTTAAAAGGCTATCCTGGGCTCCCATGACCAGTCACTCACTTAGGGGACCACAGAAGGTCTCACCTGGAGCCCTTGGATGACATCCATGACATTCCAGGGTTCCCAGCACAGACTTCCCCCATGCTAGCCTTTTTCAGGTGTGAGGGAGTCTCCTCACTCCCATCCCTGTTCTCCCACTCCTTGGAAGTGGATGGAGAGACACTTTTCACTAAATCCACTCTTCACCGAGTGAATGAGGAGGGGCCCAGCTGAGTCACAGTTTTCTCAAATCTCATGAAACTACAAGGGCCACACCCCACTGTCTCTGTGGCTTTATGAGACAATGCAAAACATGATTAGTCAAAAAAGGAATATTTTGGTGAGCTTGGAAAATACTTGAACTTATGAATAGACAGCAAAAAATAATAATATATATATACATATTGGGTAGGGACAATATTTTTCTCTCGTAAATAGTAAATGTTAGATGTGAATATTTTATTATTAAAGTCTTGCTTCAACTACAGCCTCAGAGTTGACATTTGGTTCTTTCATTTACTGTGTTAATTGAAATGAGTTGAAGCCTCTCATATTGCTCATTCAAATAAGAAATCACGCAGAGTCATCAATTTATTTTAGAAGGGAGAAGTGAAAAGGCCAGCCACCCTTCCCTGGCTTCTGGAAGCAAACACAGATATCCCCTTTCACAGAGCAAATGTACATTTCAGTATCAATACACCTAGAAGGAGCTGAGACCTCCCATGGAGACCATTGAGATTTAGATGTTGAAAGACCATTTCCTGACCCCTGAAAGGGCAGTGGCTGATTTTCTACCACTTTGGAGGAAGGACATTTTCTACTTCTTGGCTGAGGTTTTGTTTGAGCACCAAAAGGAACTTGTAGTTTTTAAGGGCAAAGTCTAGATTTTCATCAGCACTAGTCATAGATAAAATTAGAACACAGCTTCCAATGTGGAAAAGAAAAGGACAGAGGAAGATTATTAGCACATGGTCCTTGGGGAGCAGTCTTTGCATCCTCAGTACCCTTCTAGGCCCCATGGTCAAACCTTTACCTGAGATTTCATGCTTTTTGGGATCCTTATCCCTGACACTGAATTCCTTTTCCTTATGAGGGGATTGGGGGGATTAAGATGCAACTTTTCAAGCTCCACCTGGGCCTGGTATCATAAAAACTGCTGCTCCCTATGAACTAGTGCTGCCCCCTGCCCTGACATTCCTTGTACAATTTCTTAACTTAGAAAATCCCTGGCAGGCCCAAGCTTCCATGTGGATACCAGGTGGCCTCTCTTCCCTTGCTGGGGCCTCAGGCATCACCCATAGGCTCTGAATGCCAAGACAAGAATATTTATTCCTTGTAAGCAGAGACCCCCACACAGTCTTTTCTGTGGGTCAAGGTGAAGTCTTGGGCTGTGTGGTTTGAGGTCCACCATCTCAGGGATCTCCAGTTTACTCTCTCAGTTCTGTTGCTATTGATCATCCTCAAGAGGGTTTTGGCTCTGAGTCTTTAGAGCTTGCAGCCCCCTAAGATGACTGCATCCATTGTCCAAACTTTGTGCTTCACTTTTGATAATGGGGGGTGGATAATTTCTGAGGGGAGGGGTTGAAAGATAGGGCCTGAGGAAGGAAGGGAATGCCACCTTGACTGAGGACCACAGTCTTGCACAGACACACCTCACCAAAAATTAAATTGCTGAATGGCTTCCTGTCCAGGTGGTGACAGGCCCTTTCCTGAGCTACATGTGCGTCCACCCCTGGCTTCCCAATGTTCAGGAGCTAAAGGTGTAACCCCTGGCACAGCACAGAGCCCTAGAACCCTGCACCAGCTTCCTGCTTGCCCTAGCTGTTGGCTGTGGGGCCACTTCAGGCTGGTTTATCAGGAAGTAAATCACTATAATATTACATTTTAATTAGGAAATATGTCTGTACTAATTCATTTTCTCTGTAAATAACATAGAGTTTCTAGCTCTCTTGATTGAATAGGCCTATAAGTAAAGAATATCTGGTATCAACACTCACCACTGATGCCCAGATTGTTGTTCCAAAGTACTATTTTCCAAGAAAAGAGAAGAGGGAACCTAGGAGGTATGTGTGAGTCCAGGTTTTGGCCAGGAAATGTGTGAGAAGAACTTGACAATCATGATGTACTGTGGAACATGGAAGGCATCAAAACCCTTAAGTGGAGTCCAACCATGACAGGAGCCAGCTGGCAGGACTTCTAGCCAAATCTGGACAAGTTTGTTATCATAATAGCCAAAAAGTACAAGCAACTCAAATGCCCATCAAACAATGAAGGGAAACAGAAAATATGGTCTAGCCAAACAGTGGGATATTATCAGCCATAAGATGTAATGAAGCACAGATATATGCTAGAAGATGAGGGACCTGAGGAACATTATGCTAAGTGAAAGGAACCAGACACTAGAGGCCACTTACAGGATTCCATTTATATGAAAGATCTGCACTAGGCAAATCCAGAACCACAGAATATGGATTAGTGGTTGCTAAGGCCTGGGTTGAAGGTGGTTGGGGAAAAGTGACTGCTATTGGGTCCAAGATTTCATTTGGAATTGATGAAAATATTCTGGGATTAGATAGGGGTTATCATTTTACAGCCTTATGAATATATTAAAAAGCACTGAGTATGGCAATTTTAAAGGCTATGTTAATTATAGCTCAATTTAAAAAATTGTTAAGTTGATATTGGAAATACATAATAATTTTTCCCTTGATTGGGGCCTGGGCATCTTGTGAAACAGGCAAACACCTGGACATTCACTGATGGCTTTAGGAAATCCTCAGGAGCTTTCAGAGACCAGAGGTATTGGTGGAAGCATTAGGTGAGTTGCTACTTCCCTTGCTCTGGCCTTTCCCCTTGACCAAATTTCATTCCCACCCCCACCCCACTCCTGGGAATGGCCCCTCATATATTTTGAGTGGAGCTCAGAGAGACTCTTCTCATTACCCTGAGCTTCTATGCAAGCTATTCCATGTCATGATTCTGCCACAGGTAAGAAAAAGTCTTTGTTGGACCTTGTAAAACAGCAGGGTGGTGACATTGCTCAAGTACTGCTCTACTGGTTGGTAAACTGCCATAGTCTTGAGTCCCCCAGATGACACCCTAGACCCTCTGGCCCTTTCTTTGGGGACCAAGGACCTCCCCATGATCTGGCATGTAAAGGGTTCATGCTTCATGTCAGGAGGCCTCAGGACCCAGACAAAGACTGGTTTTCTTTCTGGACCAAACTGCCAGCCTAACTCCTTGGATGCCCCTCCCTGCTCCCACCCCTGTCCTGACCACCTCAAAATTAATCTTGCAGCTCTGGGACTGCAGAGAAAAGCCACAAAGAATAAAGGAAAACAAAGGATAAAAGACACTCTCAGACCCTAATATTTCTAAATCTCACACTTGCCCCCAAATTTCCTCTCCCAGCAACCCCTCACTCAAGACTTTATGCTGCCCTGGGGCTTAGAGGTCCCTAATTAGGCAGTTCCTTCTCTGTCTCTTCCTCTCCTCCAGCCTTCCAGAACACCAGGTTTTCTCATCACTGCCAAGGAAAGCCCTCCATACTGAGGCGTCTTCATGGCAGCAGCCTCAGTAAATCCCTCTCCCCAGGCATGACCACCCACTTCAGTCTTACTGGGGTTTCTGCTCACCCACCCCCAGCCCCTACAGAGCATGCTGGCCTGTGCTTCATCAGAGTTTGTTGTTTCTCTCCCCTACCAGAGTAGCAATGAGTAAAGTCATCCTTGCCTGTGGTACCTTGTCTGATGCAAGTCTTATTTTGACAGCTCCTTGCTCCACCTTTAGGGCCTGTGTCTATGCTGATTGGCCAGAATTAAATATGATGATTATCATCCACATACAAGAAAGTTTGCACACACACTCATATAGGACAAGTGGGAATGGACTAAGAATGGAGTTAGCCTAGCAAAAAGCTCATTTTAAAGAACCCTTAGTCCTCTCAAGAATACATGTTGGAATTGCTATCTTAATTTTCAAGGTAATATAAATCTTTTTTCTTTTGACCTTATGGATTCTGTGAATAATTATTTGGATAGCACTTCACTTTTACAAATTGCTTTTTAAAAGCTGTTTCCACAGACCCCACTTATTCCTAAGAAAGACCAAAGTCTAGATTTTCTTTCCCATTTTCCATTTGAAGAAACATGAGGCCCAGGGAGGGGGAGAGACAGGTCAGAGTCACTCAGCAGAGGAGGAGAGGAGCTGCTTTGGAAATATGAGCTTCTAAGCTCCAAGCTTCAATTTCTTTCTATGACCATAGAAATAGAAGGGTGTGGCTCCCAGGCAAATGTGGCTAAATGAATCCTAATTTGATGAAGATGATTTCCTTCCTTTTCATTCATTCTTTTTTTTCCCACATTAAAAGAAGCAAAGCCTCAAGATTCATCCACATTATTCCATGTGTTAGCACTTTATTCTTTCTAACAGCTGAGTAATATTCCATTGTATGTATGTACCACATTTTGCTTATCCATTCATCTGTTGATGGGCACCGGGGCTGATTCCAACTTTTGGCAATGGTGAACAATGCCGCTATGAACTTTACTGGAATGAGTGAAATGTTACTGTTTTACATAAATTTTGTGCTGTGGAGTCTTTCTTTGTACATTGATCCCTCTACATATTCTTTTCCGGTCTGCTTTATGCCCAGTGGTATGCATGCCCATATAAAGTTAGGGTTTTATCTCTATGCAATTTATTTTCTATTTTCAAATTGCACTGATTTATACATGGCCATTAAACCTATTACCAATCCTTGAAAAAAAAAAAAAAAGAAGCAAAGCCATTT
>JAQZBX010011326.1:0-13909 GCA_029593785.1 Cabassous unicinctus | reverse complement strand
CATGGTCCAAGAACTCACTCTGCTGGCCAAAACAGATCAGCCTTTTCCTGTTCATTGTCTGGGAGCTGCCAAGGTCTTCTGGGGTTGATGGGCACTTTTTTGTATACAGGCCCCAGGAAAAGGTCCCTGTGTGGCCAAGAAATGGAGGGAACTTAACTTAGGAGAGGAGCTTTCCATGAGCAGGTGGAAAAAAAAGCAGCTGTATGTGTTTTGGGGGTGGATTCAGTGGTCTATGGAGTGGGGTCAGCCACAGATGCCCCAAGACCTTTCAAAGGGTGTGGGAAGAAATAATGACCACTTTCACTGTAAAAATATTTAAATGTAATATTTTTAAGCACATAAAGGGAGGACATGTCAAATGACCATGCCTGCAAGCTGAAGTGATGAAGGAGCAGAAAGAGGAGAAAGCTGAGAAAGCCAGTCATCATATAGAACAGAGCTGAGTCCCAGAGAGAAAAGGCACAGAGAGACAGGGAGGAAATGGTTGATACTGGGAGTGGGGAGAGAGGAGGTAAGCTGGTGTCCATGGGAGATGGAGAAAGAGAGAGCAGCCAGGCACCAGTCCCCTCACCCCACTGTCATCTGCTCTATACCTACCCCACAGCTATCAGAACTAGTTTGCGTGGGCCCCTGCTTCTTTCAACCCAATTACTGAACAACACAGAACTTGGACAAGAGAAGGTGCCCAAGGACAGTTAGAACCCATGCTCATAGGTTCATGGGTTTTCTGGGTAATTGTATCTTTGAGTGTCTGGAAAGCCATTGCTGACAGTAAGACCATGGTGGTTTCTGAGGTTCATGAGTAGTGACCCAAAGGGTGCCTGCATCCTGGAAGTACCCAGGGTCTCTGCAACAGCCCTAATGCCATATCTGAATTTGGATGTAAGAGGTGTGAGCTTGCAACACAGAAGAACAGGTACTCCTGGCTCTCCAGTTCCAGAGATTTAGTCAGTTCTTTGAAATATCGTCGTGCATGTCCTCATTCACTACATGTCTGTCCTTGTGTGAATCCTTAGAAAACAGTGTGGCTGGCAGCACTGAGATGAGATTCCTCCTTGGTGAGTGCCTGCCCTAGCATGTTGCTCAAACAACCAGAATCACTGAATGCCAGAGCTGAAAGGATTGCCTTGCCCTCCATGTATCAGGGATAAAGAAAGCCACCCAGCATATCCTACAGAGCACACCTCACATGTCACCTGTTCTAGGAAGTGTTCCTTGGCATTCCCAAAGAAGAATGAATAATTTCTTCCTCCATGTTCCCATAGAACTTGACAGGACCATTTACACGAGTATACTCATGGCCTTGAATCACAGACAGTTGCTTTCCTATTGTCCCTCCATGTGGAATTCCAAGGGGTAGTCATGCTTTACCCATTCAAACCCCTCCTAGCCCTTCTGTTCACCAGGAACCACCTGGATTCTGGGATTCAGAGCTGAGTGGGACTGGATCCTGTCCTTGCAGTGTTCAGAAGCTATTTGGGGAGAGATGCTGATGGACAATTGCAGGAAGAGCTCTGAGTGAGGCCTTGGCCTCATTCTGGGGGAAGGACCAGGTCTTGGGAGCCATCCTACATGCATGCAGAGGAGCCTGCATGGAGCAGGAGCTAAGGTAGCCCTGACTGAGTGCACCTGAGAAGGCTTGGTGGTAGTGGTAGTCGTAGCTCTCATTTAGGGAAACTGAGACCCAAGTTAATGACAGGGATGGGACTTGAATCCAGGGCTCCTGACCTCTTCTCTTTTGACCACTTGATCATGATTTATATCATTAAGTGAAGATTTGGCTAAACAACTCATTCATCATTGCCTCATTTTTAAATATCTTTCAGGGGCCTACCATGTTACAGCCTGGAAATGGGGAGCAAAACTGGAGATGGCACTTTCTCCATGGAGCTGATAGCTTAGAGAGGGATAGGCAGATATTGCACAAGTCAGTGGAAATATCATATTACAGATACCAATAACTGATACTTATTGAGAGTTTAGGATATGTCAGGTGCTAGCTTAAGAGTGATTGTATGTATTAACTTCTTTTTTCCTCAACACAACTTAGGAGCTAGAATGTATTGTCTTCTTTTAATATAAATAAGGAAACTAAAGTACAGAGAGGTAAAGGAACTTGGCCAAGAACACACCATTAGAAAGTGGTGGCATGGAATTTGAACACTGAGTCCCAGTTTTCTAAATTTGTAAACACAGAATGACAAGGGCTAACTAGCAGCAGACCTAGTTTACAATCAGTGCTCAATAATGATTCTGCAATTTCAATTCTCTGCAATGGCTGGGGCTGGAGGAGTCTTGCTTCTGCCCTGCAGATGGCACCCTGGGCACTTCCATGGGCTTCACAAGGGATTTTAAATAGTCAGGAATGAGCCGGTGTAGCCCAGTGGGTGACCACCTGTTTTGCCCAAAGAGGTCCTGGGTTCAATCATCAGCACCTTTAGAAAAACAAAAGAAAGAAAATTGGTAAGCGATGGGTCCTCTACATGAAATGTAAAGTCCAGGCCTCCCAGCCTGGTATCTGGGCCCTCCTCACCAACCTCCCAGGCCCTGCTACTCCACACCATATGGGTCTCAACCCTCACACCTGCCCTGGGCCTACGCATTCCCATAACTTTGCTCTTGTAGCTCCCCACCTGGAATGTGTTCCCACCCATTCTGGCTTCCCTCTGCCAGGCATCTCCCTGTGAGCTGCCTCATCAGTGAGAACCTGTGTGTCTTCTTCATGCCCAAACCCAGGCCAGTCTGACCGTTGGCCATGGGGAGAGATGGTTCTATTTGTGTCTGCTTGTTTTTCCAGGTTGGTGACCAAGATCAAAGATTTTCTTCTCTCCCACCGGTTGTGAGACTTTGAAAGGAACAGCATTGAGGACATTTTTGACGGAAAGCCAAGCTTACTTTCATGGGAAAATATGGCCTTGCAATTAAGATCTCTAGTATTGCAATTTCCCACCCTTCCTCATTGACAGAAAGGTCTGACTTGTAGCCAGTTAAGTGATTCTTAACATTTAAGACCCCAAGGCTGCCTTCCCACCATGGAGAGTGAAGAACTTTTTTTGAGATTTTTAATTTTATTTCCCTCAAGGGTGTGAAATCACCCTGACACTGCATCAGGATATCTGTCTCCCAAGTGACCAATGCTGCCTGCCACCTGAATGTCCAGTGCTTGTGTCCCTCATATGGCAAAGACAGCTGCTCTTGGGCCTGGTCCTCCTATCAGGGCAGATGGCCTGGTCTAGGAGGGGAGCATTTGTCAGGGGCCAGAGTCAGATCTCCAAACTCATCAGCAAAACCCAGGAAAATTCTCAGGACCCATGTCATTCTGTGGACTTTCTGAGCATGAGCATCTGGAGTTGTTGATGAGGGTCTGCAGAATCCACCTCATCCTGTACCTCACTGAGACATAGGGTCTTAGGATGAGTTGGTGCAGAGACACTGGGGCCATGCAGTGAGCCACTGCCCATCAAAGAGGCTGCAGGCAGAAAGCCTGTGGTGTGGCAGGAGGACCTGGACAGGGAGGTCTGAGAACATGATGGGGACTGGAGGCTGTGATCTTGTCCCACAGAGCTGGGCATCTGCAGTGATTGGGGAGAGTGATGAAGATAGTCCAGATTATTGGGGTGCCCACACACTGACACCAGGCTACTGGGTGGGCTTCCAGGAGAAAACGGTGCCTACTCATGGAGTGGGGGCTGGGACTGGACATTCTGGAGCCCTGAGGATAACCAAGATGATGCCCTGGATAGCTTGTGCTGAGCTCCACTAGGAGGGCACCTGGCATGGGGCCTGGAATGGCAGCTGGGGCTCAGGCAAATGGGGAGGGAGGACTCAGCCAGCAGAAGAAGGAAGCAGCTCAGTTAGCAGGACAAGGACCCTTGGCCTAGAGGGTACCATAGTCAGGCTGCCTGGGAGCTCATCCTCCTGAGCTCATGGGGACAAGGGCTCTCCAGCACAGGAGTGGGGGAGCAAGAGAACAAAGACAGTGTACCTGAGCCATCTCAGGGTTCCCAGGGAGGCCTTAAGGGATTCATTTCCTGCTGTAAATCCCCAGTGTAATATCAAACATGAAAAATTAACTGCTGATCCATTTAGATACTGCTATGTGATGTCCTGCTGCAGCTTCCTCTCTCTGTGGCCTGTGACAAAAGCTGATGAGGACAGGGTTGGTGTGATATTGATCTACAGAGAATAAAACAATCCATGCACTAAACCATGAAATCCAGAGGGAATGTGAGGCCAGCTGTACCTCCTCAGGATTGCCTGGGTTTTGCCTCTTATTACACAATTGCAGGGTCAGATGTTGCCACATGGGACATTTTTCTTTGCTGAAATACTTCAAAAATAAGGTATAAAGAGCTGTAAAGATGAAAATATACAAAGAACTCTTGAAACTCAATAATAAGAATACAACACAGTTAGAAAACAGGCCAAAGAATGAAACAATCACTTCAACAAAGAAGGTGTATAGATGGTAAATAAGTAAGAAAAGATGTTCAACATCATATAAAATCTAGGAATTGCAAATTAAAGCATTTTGATTCCACTATACTCTGGTAGAATGGGATAAAATCTGAAACACCAATAACAGATGCTGGTGAGGATGTGGCACAACAGGAGCTGTCATTTGTTGCTGGTAGGGATGAAAAAAGATACAGTCATTTTGGAACACAGTTTCACAGTTTCTAACAAAGCTGAATACAGGCTTACTATAGAACTCAGTAATCACAATTCTTAATACTTGTCCAAAAGAGTTGAAAATCATGTCCATGCAAAAACCTGCACAGGAATGTTTATAGCACATTTATTCACAATTGCCAAAAATTGAAGTGACCAAGATGCCCAATCATAGCTGAATGGATAAACAAACTGCACAGTGATACAAAGGAGTATTATTCAGCAATAAAAAGAAATGAGGTATCAAGCCACAAAAAAATATGGAGGAAACTTCAAAGGCTACTGCTAAATGAAAATAGCCAGTCTGCAAAGGCTCAGTATTGTATGAGGCCAGCTATATGACACTGTGGAAAAGGCAAAGCTATAGAGACAGTAAAAAGATCAGTGGTTCCCAATGGTTTTGGGGGTCTGGGTGGGGGAGATGAAAACGTGGAGCCCAGTGCAGTATTAGGGCAGTAAAACTATTCTGTAGCATCATGGATTGCTGGCTACATGCATGATGCATTTGTTATAGCCCATATAACTCTTCACACAAACAGTAAACTCTAATATAAACTATTTTGCTTTAGTTACAAAAATTATATCAATATTGGTTCATTACCTGCAAGGTAATAATAGGAGTAACTGAATGTGTAGGGGTGGTATATAGGAACTTTACTTTCTATGCATTTTTTTGTAAAGCTTAAAAATGTATTTTTTTTAAAAAATAAGAAAAAGATTCTTAGAGATATATTCCTACCCATCCATTTTATGGGAACTTGGAGCTCACAGGGACTGGAAGTCACTGCAACTTATCCACAGAAGGTATTCTGTCCAGAAACTGAATGAATGAGTGAATGAATCAACATGGGTTAGAAAGAGAACAATAAACTACCTTTGCTTCCCCAGGCATGGCTTTGATTATTAAGCATTTCAATTGAATGGACCATTTTCTAAACTAAACAAATTGTAACTAACAACATTAGATATTCAGCATTTGTTTTTCAGAAATTTTTCAAGAAGTATTTTCATACATTTACTTCTAACTGTTTAGATAACATTTGACTACCTCTTACTGACCTCTGCTTACACCTGAAGGCCTGCTAAATGTGCTAGAACCTTCTGAACAGTAGTCTTGATCACCCACCTCACCATTATGCTGCACTTGTTTTTCCTACTGAGCTTTATAGACTCCCTGGAGATGATTTCTAAGCATAAGTGGAAGATGTGAACTCAGAGCCCCTGCTGCTGGTCCACCAAGGCAACTCCACAAAGGTGATTTTTACAGCCTTTCCCAGAGAGTGGGGTCAGTCAGGCCTGGTCTTTTACTTATCTCTGCTTGCTGGTAGCTTTTCTTCATGATGGTCTTGTTTATGCACACAATCAGCCATGTGCCCAGGATGCAACTGATGAACAGCCTGGAGAGGCATGTGCCTAAGCCCAACAGCATGTTGTAAAACAGAAAGTAATTGAAGTTGTGGAATGTTCTACTGCAAATGGAAGGCAGCTCAAGTTGAGCATCCCTTGAGTATGACAAGGAGTCCAGTCAGGTGGGCTCTGGAGTATACCAGACATGTTGTCACATCCTACCCATTCTGGACCCCAGCTAGGTGACCTTGTGAGGGAAGCAAGCACTGCACAGCCACTTCCCAATGCTGGGTGAGGGCCAGCTGAAATACTGTGTAGAGGGCATTGAGCTCAGCACAGGACTAGTGTTAGTGGTGACTGTCATTGTTTCATGTGGCCCCTGGGTTCTGGGATTTCCTGTATGGGTTCTGGGTTTCTGGGGTTTTCTGGGGGTACCTGGAAAATCACAAAGGGTATGTTATTTCACCTTGGAAAATGAGAGGTGCTATTCAAAGTTAAGTATACTTAATAAAAGTTGCATGAAAATTGTTGTCAAAATGAAAGGAATTTTCTAACTCTATTTGTTAAATTTGTAGGAGTGAAATGTTATTAATATAAAAATTTAATGCTTATATAAAATTACTGCAAATATGACTGTGTTCTCATTGTCCATGATATGCCATGATAATGATCTTCATTATTTTAGACAACAGTATGATGTTGTTAGTCACAGCTTTAGTTATTCTTAGAAATATATTACATGTCAAAAAAGCAACCAAATTTCCTTATCAGATACATTGCTTTACACTGATGCTTCTCTAAAAGTTCATACAGTCAGCTTTAGGCTAGAGCTTCATCCTCAGCAAAAAAGGACTTTAAATGAGAAGCATAGCAAGTATATAAATTATATTTTACCTGTCAATTAACAGAAGCCTGGTAAGAATGTAAAGGTCAAACAAGATAAAATTACTTTAATAATGCATCCCTTTTTTATATTTTAAAAAGGAATTTATACAGCTCATACTTCTATAGAATAAAAAATATGCCCTTGTTGTCATATATCTTTTTCTCTAGATAGATAGAGGATTTACATTGTCAAAATGTGGCCCTCAAAGTAACTAAAAACAATCCCTTCCTGGAGAATTCCTGTTATTCTCTCAAGCAATAGAAACTTTTTTCTATAATAATGACACTAAGCCTGATTATATTTATTACCTCAAAGTCATCCCCTGAAAACCTCTTTGTTGCTCAAATATGGCTTTTCTCTAAACCAAACTCTGCGAATTCTACCTTCCCACACATTATGTGGCACCAAACTCCCAGCCATTGCCTCATAGGTTAAAGGGGTTGATACAAAGTATCTATCAGTGATGCTTTTGAGAAATATCTTGATCTAAAAGGGGAAATGTTAAAAACAAAACAAAACAAAACCAAATAGAGTTTCTAAGGCTAAGAAATTCCAAATGGAGTTGGGGTTTAATTCTGGAAGTCACTCTTATGCAGGTGTCCCAAGTATGACAAGAAGCTGTGTAAAATGAGAGCTTCCTGCTGAACTGATAGGGTTATGTTAGATTAAAGAATGACTTGGAGAAATCCAGCTTGGTAAGTAAGTGAGCATTAATTAAAGGAATTATGGAGGATTCTCATCCTAGGCAGCAGTAGGAGAGACAACAATTCTGAGCTTGATCTTCCATGCCTACCAAGAAGTTGGTGAGTTTTTCAATGTGTTTGCTATGGGCATAAGCATAACTCTAAAAGTTGACAGCACTTTGTTCAATATTAAAAGTACATACATTTAAAGATATTTATCAAGGAAGTCAGGGTGCATGTGACATTTACAGGATGTTTTGATTATGATCAAAGAAGCAAATGTTCATATTGTCTATGCCAAGCGGTAAGGTCAAATAGATGCAGTTTTCCTGACTTTAAAATTTAATGAGCCTCAGGCATTTGTGTCCATTGGTATGTCTCTTGACTAGCTGGATCTAGCTTGTAGGCTAATTTAAAGAAAAGGCAGTAAGAGTTGGGGGATAAAAAGTTACCTATGCCACAATCCACCCCATTCCTCAACTCTGAAAATCTTTCGACCACCTCTTCCATGTAGATCCCTGAGTGTGGACATGGGGGGGCGGGTCTTTTTGTTGGTAATATTGGGATAGGAGATCACAACTTCAATACAAACAACAGGATAAATGAATAACAAGTATAGTGAGGGGTCCAAAAAGTAACGCATATCTCCAATGTAAGGGAAAACTAATAAACCAGGAAGAAAAAGAGTCAATAAAATCTAAATGTCCAATATGATAGATAGAAGCTTGTAGGTGATTTAAAAAATCAGTAACATTAGGAAGTTCATCAAACTATGTAAGCACAGCAAGTGATACCTGTCATCACACAGGTACCACTTTGTGCAGCAGTGAGAATATCTAAATCCATTCAATTTTGTAAGACAAGTCATCTCATTTGGGCTGTATCTAAATTTAAAAGTCTTATGCTTAGTGTTGTTAAGGACTAGGGAAATACAGTTTGCTAAGGCTGTAACTGGTGATAATTAATGCATCTAAAGCTCCAGCATTGGGAAGGAAAATGCTGAGAAAACATTCCCACCAGAAAAGAGAGGATTTTAGACAAAAACCTAAAGTGATCTTGTAAAGATGGTAGATTATTTGGAATATCAGGTAAAAACTTATGAATGTGCCCCTGTAAGAATGGATAACCCAAAGCATATCTCCATGTCCAATTATAAGGAAGATAAGCCCATAAGTGGGTACCACATAACCAACCAATTCCTGGTGGAGATATGTAAGCTCCATGGTGAATGGGCCCATTTTGCCATCCAGTCCATTCAGTTTGCCAGATGGTGATGACTCAATTGCACATTTGTGATGGTAACAATCCCACAAGGTGGCAGGCTTCTCAGTTGGAGGCATTGGTCCATTCAATACAATGAGAGGTTCAGGAGTGTAATAGGACATATTGGGCTTCCATCCAAGCAATGCTGCACCAAACTGATGAGAGTTGGGTTGGTCTTATTGATATGTTCCCAGCATTAGAGGAGACATAGTGAACAGAGGCAGAATAATCATTAGTATCGAATGTTCTCTGAGTTGCCACCTATAAGGGTGGCTTTTATGAGTTGTCTTTAACCAATTACTCCAGTTCATCACAGATAAGGGAAGGATATTCCGGGGGACACTGGAGCTGCCTGATTCTGGCATGTATCTGCTCATCAAAGATTCTGATTGATTTTGGATTGCTGCCATGGTGGTGGCCCAGTGTAGAAAGATGCCAGAAAAAGTTGTGTGAATCAGGAAGAGAAGCCAATGGGCATAATCACAAATGTTTAGTAGGTACCCAGAGAGGGTGGTCTTCTTTGGTGAGTAAAGTAATAGTGGAAATTTCTCCTATAGGCCTTATAACATTTACTGCGAGAGGGTGAGATCCAGTCTACAATATATCACACATGTTGACCCTCCATAGGATGAGGCCATAATGCCAATTGTGTTTCTTTAGGTTCTACCCACAACACTCTGGAAATTATTGCCCATGTTGGTATGTTTTTCATGCAGTTGACATATTGTCCTTCTGAGAACAGGAATTTTGGCTCCAGTGTTCTACCAGCCTATTGCATAGCACCCTTTAGCATTTTGAAGCAGAGCCAATCTGGAGATAATATCAACTGAAGAGCCAAAGAAACTGAGCCCTCACTGGCTGGTAAGGCAACAGGAGTCCTCAGAAGCAGAGTATTGCCATCCACTTTTGAGTCATGGCCATTTTATATAATAGATACCATTAATATTTTGGGGCCTGTACTAACAGTCCATGCCAATAACTCAAAGGAGAGACACCATGTTTGGTAGTGGGGGGCTGGTTTAAATGTGCAAGAGAAGCAGTTAACACAAAAGTGTAGTTTAGTGAGTTGACTTATTTGTTATTTTACAAGCCATTTTTCCTCTCTATCATTCCCACACCTGTGAAGTTATAGGGTTGGTGAAAACATGAATCAATATCTTGTTATTTAGTATATTATTGTACATAATGCCCATTACAATGAGATCCTTGGTTACTATCTATGTGACAGTGTATTCCATACAGAATATGAAGCCATTTCAACCCATTGATGGTGTTTTCTTGGGTAATCTGTTTACCCAAAAGCCTTTTAGAAGGCAAGTTTTAGCATCCACACAGGTTAATGCATAGTGTTTTCCAGCACTAACAGGAAACAGTTCTATATAATACATTTGCCAGTCCCATAAAGATATGTTGGCTCTGTGTATATATCCAAGGCTGTAAGACGTTGTTCATGGCTGAAGTCAAAACAGGTCTCACAATCTTCTATGAGATGAACCAAGTCAGAATATTTAATGGGAATGCCTAGAGCCTGAGTCACATGCCACCACATGGCAGCTCCTCTGTGGCCACTCTTTTAATTTTAGTCATAGACCTGCTTCTTCTGTGGTTGTAGGCCATATCAGATGAATGCAAGGTAAAAAATCCACCTCTTGGTTCCCTGGCAGGGAGTTTTTGGATGTGCAAGGACTGGATAAACTATCAAGGATGCCTCTAGGGCTTGGAGATTATTGTAAATTTCTTGACATAGTGTAGCAGTACATAAAAGTCATCCCATCACTTGCCAGTCCTTTTTATGCCATTGATTTATCCATAAGATGAGGCCCTGATATACAAATCACCTATCAGTGCAAAGAGTGATGGGCCATGTTATTCTTGTAATTACCTTCCATGTAGCTCTTAATTCAGCCATTGTCAACTCTGTCCTAAACCAGAATCCAGCCAAATGCTGCCAGTCTGCATCTGCATGGCCACAGCCACCAAATTTTGAGCATTTCCTTTGATGGACCCAAACAGTATAACAGGCATTTTTGGGAATTGGAACATATCTTTCATGAACTGTGGGTAAGATGGAGGCAGGAGCCTCTATCTGTTGGGAAAAGTCTGATTCCTCAATAATATAGGGTCAAGAACTTCTTCTTCTTTTAAGGGAAGACAAAGTGGTCTAGTTGATACTATCTCCCTATGCTGCATATCAGCATGTCAATTCTGTAAAGTCTGCAATTGGGGTTTAGTAAGTAGCCCTTCTTTCCAGGCTTTTGTGGTGTCGGTTGTTTTCAAAGTTACAATATGAGCCCCCGTGATAGATTCCACTTTTTGGAGGACTTTATATATAGCTAAGTTGTTACATAGTGGTATACTTAGCCTCTGCTTTCTTCCATTTCTGTGACCAAAATCCTGTGGGCATTATGCCTGAGGGTTCCATTGTATGTATGTACCACATTTGAATATTAGGTGACTGTATATGCGAAGATCTATATCAGAACTCTCAATTCATTTACATTGGTCAATATGTCTATCCTTGTGCCAAGACCATGCAATTTTGAGCACTATAGCTTTGTAGTATATTTTAAAGTCAGGTAATGTGATACCTCCAATTTCATTTTTCTTTTTCAATATGTCTTTGGAAATTTGGGGCCTCTTACCTTTCCAAATGTATTTTGTAGGTTTTTTTTTCCAGTTCCTTAAAAAATAAAGTGTTCATTTTTATTGGGATTGCATTAAATCAGTAGATTAGTTTGGGTAGGATAGACATCTTGATGATGTTTAGTCTTCCTATCCATGAAGATTGAATAACACCTTTTACTAATATTTAGTGTCCATCTTTATCTCTTACAATAGTTTTGCATTTAAAGTCTATTTTGTCTGATGTTAGAATAGCTACTCCTACCCCTTTTTGGTTATTGTTAGCATGTAAATTTTTTTCCATCCATTCACTTTCAGCCTCCTTGAATCCCTGGGTCGAAGGTCAGTTTCTTGTAGACAGCATATAGATGGATCATATTTCCTCATCCATTCTGTGAGTCTGTGTCTCTTGAGTGGTGAATTTAATCTGTTAACATTCAGTGTTATTATTCACAACAAATTTCTTACTTCAGCCATATTTTCTTTGTGTTAATGTAGGTTATATGTTGTTTTGTTTCTGTTTTTTTCTTTTTAGTTATTTTTAAAATGTCCTCCAACTCTCTCTCCCTTGTTTTTTTCATTTCAACTTGAAGAACTTCCTTTAGTATTCCTTGAAATGCACGTTTCTTATTGACATACTCTCTTAATTTTGGTTTACCTGTGAATAATTTGAACTCTCCATCATTTTTGAATGCCAGTTTTGCTGGATAGAGAATTCATGGTTGGAAGTTTTTTCTTTCATTACTTTGCCCATGTTGTACCACTGTCTTCTTGCCTCCATGGTTTCAGCTGAGAAATCAGTACATAATCTTATTGTGCTTCCCTTGTATGTGATGGTTCTCTTTTCTCTTGCTGCCTTGAGTATTTTCTCTTTGTCTTGTACATTTGGACATTTTGACAAATATATGTCTTGGAGTTGGCCTGTTGGGATTTATACTGCTTGGGCTGCACTGTGATTCCTGGAGCTGCACATTCATCTCTCTCAATAGGGTTGGGAAATTTTCAGCCATTATTTCCTTCAACACTCCTTCTGTTCCCTTTCCCTTCTCTTCTCCTTCTGGGATGCCCATAATATGTATGTTTGTGCATTTGTGTTTTCAGTTAAATCCCTGAATCCCTGCTGGATTTTTTCTATCTTTTTGTCTATCTGTTCTACTATCTGTTTGATTTCAGATGTTTTGTATTGCACATCACTAATTCTTTCTTCTGCTTGTTCAAATCTGATGTTATGTGAATCCAGCAGCTTTTTTATTTCTTGCATTGTGCCATTGATCACCACCATATGTGTTATATTTTTGCATATATTTACAATTTCTTCAGTATATTCTCCAATGTCTTCTTTTTATCCTTAGTCTATTCCTTCACTTCATTGAGTTGGTCCATTATATTTGTTTGGCAAGCTTTGATTAGCTGTTCGATGTTCTGCATCACTTCCTGGTTTTTAGTTTGTTCATTGACTGTCCCATGTCTTCCTGTTTCTCAGTGTGGTTTGTAATTTTTTGTTGTCCTCTAGTCATCATTTTATCTTGATGGGTTTATTCAGTCGATTAGCTTCTCTTCCTGCTCTAGATTGTTATTTAGCTGGTGATTCTGTGTGTGTGTTAAGATTTCTGCTTGAAATTTTTTCTTCTTATTTTATTTCCTTGCTTCTTTCTATGTTCCCTTGAAGGCAAAATTTTAGGACCAGAGGAATCAAAAGATGTGAGAAAGGAAGAAGGATAATAGTAATATTGATAAAAGTTAGATGAGGGGCTGTATAAGACTACATGAAATGAGTATTTAGCTCATGTAGGCAGTGTAGAGTAATAGGGATAAAAGTTGAGTACCTACAATGGACTGGGAAACCAAATAGAGGATTATATATATAACGATTTAGAAGGCTAGAATGATGAGGAAGGAGAGAAAGAGTAAAGAAAGGGTTGAAAGGAAAAAGTTAATATTAATTTAAAAAGTAAGAAAACAGAATAGATAGAATATAAATTGACACCCTTAAGTTGTGGGCTAATGAAAAAACGTGGCATATAAGAACCATGACAGAGAGCAGAAGGCAGAAAGATGAAGGAAGGAAAAGTGAACGCTTGGGATACAAAATCAATATAGCCAGAGAATGGGAAATCACTGAAGAAGAACTACAGCAAATAAGAGACAAGCTAGCAGCACCTAGTTAAAAAAAAAATGAAAGAATAAAGAAAGGGGAGGGGAGGAAAGAGGAATGAAAAACAAGAGACAACAATAAACACAGAAAAACCAAACAACCACACAAGCCAGCAAACAAATCTAAGGAAGAACAGTGTTCCTTCTTGGGCCCTCTCTGCCTGCTTGTATTTATCAATCAATTGCCCTGCAAGGTTCTATCTGCAGGTTTTGAGGCAGATTTTAGCTTTAAAACTAAATTAAAAAGAAAAATTAATTTTTTATTTTTTAAAGTGGCTGTCTT
>JAQZBX010011325.1:22265-43025 GCA_029593785.1 Cabassous unicinctus | reverse complement strand
TCAAATTCTGCATCTCTTCTGGGACTTTGATGTATTCCTTTTCTTGGGCCATGTCTTCTTTAGTATGGCTTGTAGTTTTTTGCTGATATCTAGGCATCTGATTAGGATGTAGTTTACTCAGATGCTCAATCTCTTTCTCTTGTATAGGGATTTAGTGGCAGGAGGCTGTGAGTTACCACAGCTCTTTCATTTTTGGCTCAACCTTGATTGTTAGGATTGTCCTGCTGGTTGCTCAAAACTGGGCACTTGGTTGTAGGAATTGGTTATAGAGTCGCTTCCTAGGGCCTTGGGCAGGGAGGCTATAGATGCCATGAAAAGCCTCTCTTATTTCTTTTTAATTTTCTTATGTGCACTTCCTTGGTCTGCCAGGAGATGGCACTCTTTGGCTGCTGTCAATTCAATGCCTGGTCGGAGTGTATTTGTTGTGACACAGACCAGATCAATGTGATAGAGCTTCCGGTCTGGGGGCTAAGAGCCTTGTAATTCAAACTTTCTGAGACAGTTCTCCAGTCTTCTCTGGCAGCCCCCTCCCTATTCCCAACTAGGAAATATTTCCACTCCTCTCTGAGTCCTCAACCATCAGTTCCTGTTAGTAGAGGAGGAGATTGGGAGGTTTGTATATCTTTAGCCCCTTGCAGGCTCCAAGGCAAACAATGTTGCAGCCCCACCTGTCCTGGAAAGGCTCTCGGGACACGGCAGACCAAACCTGCGAGTCAAAAGCCGAGTCAGCACCAGGCTCTCTCTCCCCTCTCCTGTGGAGTCCTCAACAATTAGTCCAGGCTAGAAGAGAGGGCGATTGCGAGGGTCGGATTTCTCCAGTCCTTCGTAGGCTCCCAGGGCAAACCACCGTATGGAAGGGTCCGTGGGGCTCTGCAGCCCAAATTTGCGGGTCAGAACCTGAGTCAGCCTTAGGCTGTGTCCCTCTCTCCTCTCTCCCCTTTCCTGGAGTGGTAGATCCCTGGAGCCCCCTTTGTCTGTAGTCACAGGCCCAGAGACCCGAGAATTCTAAGGAGTGTGGGGGAGGGTGCCAGCAGCAGCAGCCGCTGCTGGTTCCAACTCACGGTTCTGTCGTCGCGATTTCCCTCTTTTGCCCCTCTCTCCTCTGGGTGGTGTGGAGCCTTCACCTGCTGTCCTAAACCTTAGAAGATCTTTTTTGGGGCTGTTTCAGCCTGTCCTCTGGCTATTTTTCTGGAGAAGAGATTCCTGTGTCTTACTAGTCTGCCATCTTCCCGGAAGTCCCCCACTGTTTGTTTCTAATGGGAAACAAACCAATATCCAAGCACAGCTCTTTCCCTCCCCACCCCAGGTCCCACCCACACACCACCAACAAATGAGAAACAGCTAAAGCCCAGTGCATTGTGCTCTGCTGAAGAGCTGGGCCTGACCCCAGGCTTCATGGCCGGCCTCCTCTGTCCAGTGAGATGCAGTGCCAGGGATGCTTTCAGCTGTTGTAGGGTTCTGCATGGCTGATGGGGGCAGGGGGATTTTCAGAATCTTTTTTGTCTTTGCTGTTTAGCTCCTCACCAGCCACCTTCCCAGCACTTCTCTCCCCTGGGCAGGAGCTCCCATCAAAGTGGCCCCTACTCAGCTATGGGCTATAAATTGTTCTTCTCTTTTTAGTTCTCTGTCCCACTCTTATCCTCTTCAATCTCTCCTTCCTCCCCACTGAATTTGTCATGGGCCCACTTGCAGCTGGTGCTGGATTTCTGGAACATGAACCGGCCCTGGCCTTGGCTCACCCACTTCTCACTGCCTTCACCTTCACGGTCGTCATGCAACTAATACTTCTTGCTTTTGGGAGTGTACTCTGGGTCCCACTCCTCTTCTTCCTCTTCTCGGTTTCTTTTTTGAAAATCATTGCTTCTAATGTTATTGTTACTAGAGTAGCTGCCTCTGCTCCAGCCTCTTCGTCTGTCTCGACCTCCTCCTCTGTCGCTTAGGCTCACAAAGTCTTTGGTTCCCAATCTCATTTGTCTAAGCCCAGGCAGTACTCTCCTCTCTCTCCTCTGTCTCTACAGTGTACTCTTCTGCTTTATAGGAATGGGATGACTAGGAGGAAGAGGATGATGACTGGGACTGGTAACGTACTCTCCAGTGCTTCTTCTGCTTCTTTGATCCTTTATGAGTTTTCTGTTTTCTTATCTGATCTTTCCCTTGAGTGGCTTGAGTCTTGGGAATCCACTGATTCTCTTGATTTTCCTTGTTTAAGATCTCTCTCCTTATGTTTTTTTTATGATGTTCAATATTAAGGTGGAGATCAATGGGATCGTCCTTGTATTTTCCCTTAGTCTTGTAGCCAGGTTCCTAGGGACTTTTCATCTCATCCTGAGCCAAACCATGTTTTCTGAATGTACTGGGGGAAATGTCTATTCTCCTGTGTATCTTTGGGCTTTTCTTGTTTTTAGCTGCCTCCTGCTCAGTTCCTCTCTTTAGGTATTTAGTGAAGTGTTAACATGCAATGTCATTCTTGAGGATCTAAAGTGATGCTCTTTCACATGGTGAACAATGGTCACTATATGCTGGGCAAGCAATTCCGAGGGGCTACTCTGAGATTGAGCTGACTGTATGTGCTGGAAAATGGACCGAAATTCCTGTTCCTTTTTGTTGCTATGGACTAAAGCCTGACAAAGCTTGCAATCCTGAGCGAATAAGCCACTGGGCCATGCAAGATCTTCATCAAAAGATTCCATCTGGACATTGACCTGGGTTGCAAAGTGGAGGGCTAGGTTTTGGCACAGGGCTAGGATGGGGTGACTGCCACCTCACCACCACAGGCTGGGGAGGGCTTTTGAAAGCGGGGCTTTGCTCCTGGGGACTCAGCTCAGAAACAGCAGAGGCCCTGGAAGCACAACCAGCTCTGTAGCTGGTGGCATCTGGCCATGGCTTCGAGCACTCAGATGATTTTGTATCTTGACAGGTGCCTCCAGAGTACATGTCTGCTCCTTGGCCTCATCTCCTTAGTTATCCCCAGCAGCCTGAGATGGCTGGTTATCTTTGGAAGAGGGCTTTTTCTCCTTTGTAGACTTGCTCTTAGAAGACTCAACTCGGCTGTGGTTGAAGGAAGAACAAGAGGAGGAGAACCTTGACCTATCGGAAGATTTATCAGAATTTCTAACGACTCCTGGACCTTGGTGACGGGGACCTTCTCTTTGCGGACCAGGATCAGGAATGGCCCTTGCTGGTAATTTGAGTAGTGGTTTCCTTAACCTCCTCGGTTATACTGGCCCCATGGATAAAAGCCTCTGGTGCAACCACGGAAATAATAGGGCCTTCTAAATCCTCTGTTGTGACCTCGAAGATCACGATTCCGATAAACTCTTGGGTGATTTCTTTCTCTGTTATGAGCTGGAGAATATGGTCTGGAAGGAGACCTAGAACTCAGCCTGCGCTTTCTTGAGCAAGACACTGATGGGCTTTGGGACCGAGACTTTGAAAATGAATGAGAATGAGATCTTGACCCAGATCTTGAGCAAGAAGAGTGAGATCCAGACTTGGATTTGTTTTTGACATCTCTGAAGGGAGCGTCAACCTTTCAATTAGATCTTATTTGAACAATGATTCAGCTTTCACCGGATCCCAAACAGAAACAGACACTACCACAAAAGGATACTGGCAGTGCCACTGTCTTCTCCAATTTACAAAGTCAGGATACAATTCTGGGCCTCTCGTAGCAATCGCAGCTGCAGTCGCGCAATGGCACAACCGGCCCAAATCTCACCTCCCTTATACTTTTGATATAACTTTTCTGTAATCTAAAACCTCTTTAAAAATAAAGTTTATTATATGAAAAAAAAAAATTTTTGCATACAAGGATGACCTAGGAATTTCTTGGTTTCACCAGCCTTTTAGAGATTCCTCTCATTTAATCCCATCTAGAAAAAGTATCATTGCCTTCAGAACATTTTAGAACAACAGTTAAATAAAGCTTCTGAACATAAATTTAATCAAGTTTCATCAGCAATCGCATTGGGAGTAGGTAATTGGAGATCATTAAAATAAGGGGTTGATTCATTAACATCCAACTCATGGCAAACAGCATTATAACTCATGCCTGAACTAAACTTACCTAACACTTTCATTTTCTCTGGAAGACACATCACAACCTCCTTGCACTTTAAATATTGAAATCACCATAAAAAGCACAAAAATGCAAAAATCCTGTCACTAAATATACTGTGAAAAGGACATTTGTTTATAGCATGAGAGCCGAAACCAAAAAATAGAACGTCTTCTTGTTTGACCTCAGCTGAGAATATACTCATTGGGAGATTCAAAATTTTCCCAGCTCTGCACATGTCCTCAAACGACCATGAAAGTGCTGTGAATATTGATTTGGGGGCTACAAATTAATTCTAGTGAGTAGGAGAATATACAGAATCCACAAATAATGAGGATTGTCTGTATCGTTTTAAAACTCAACAGTAACCACTGCTATTGTTTAGAAGTTAGACCAACAAAAATATTTATTTCAGGGAGGAGTATTTTATCATTGATATTTTAAAAAATTTTAGTGAATAACAGTAATAAAAGCAGATCAACTTTCAGTTGCTTCTATTATTGTTTGTAAATTCTCTTTAGACAATGTTCCCCTATTACCTGCACCAGGGGTAGGCTCATCTTGTCCTTGGTAAGCCCCTGTCCTGGGTCTCTTGAATTTTGCCAGTTTAATGAAGAGATTACCACCAATTCCCCCCAGCCCCCAATCAGAGCCTCTCATGGCCAAAGCCTCACGTTCAGAGAACCTTATATTTAGAATTTAGGCATATCACCTTTATGAGGTCATACCTGTAGTCACAGAGATAGCCCAACAAGGATGAAGGAAGATGTTCATCTTGTGGTTTTTAACTTATGCGTATTAATGGACTGCTATGTGTACGGTGCACTGGAAATTCTGGAATTATCTTGTGACTAGCATAAGTATAGTGAATTGTACATTGGCATCTTTTAAATGGGTTATTTTGTTAAATATAAATGTTAAAATGTGCCACAATCTTATAACTATTTTGTCATTTCTACAAAATGACAAAGTAATAGATACAGCTGAGCCCTTTGCACCGCGAGGGTGACCAACCCTGAGGAGTTTCCCGGGATTCATGGCTTACAGTACTAAAATTGGGATAATATCAGGCAACCTGGGAGGGTTGGTCACCCTATCTAAGCCTCTCAGAGTACAGAGCACCCTGATATTATAGGATGGCTGGTTTCTCACTGGCTGAGTGAGAGGAACAGAAGTCAGCCCTTTCCCCTCTACACTCAAAGAGGCACTCATGTTAATAGCTTTCACCTTAGAAGCACAGAGGACTCCACTCACAGGCTCCCCACTTCTCCCAAATCTACCTCTCCCTAACTCACATAGAGCATTTCACAGCAGCAACAAATGCGATTATGTACTGTCCTTATATGAGTCACAGAAAAATATCTTAAAATCTAAAAACAAGATGAATGTAGAAATTTTATCTTTTTAAAAATGTTTAAGACTTATAAGAGATTTAGCTATTTCAGAATCACTTGGAAGCTATTGCCACACCTTTGAAGAATAAAGTTAAAAAGCTCTAGATGTGGAGTTTGAGCGCTGAAATTTTAAGTATCCAAGACAGTTGAGGGGTATGCTAACTTGGGTATGCAATGAAATTAAAAGTTTGGAAACTTTATGGCCCTGTTAAAACTGTACCCTAAGTGAGTTAAAAAACTAACAAATCAACACTGACAGCCAAACTATTGTGTTGTGGAGGTTGGGTACTGAAACAGATTGCAGTAAAAGACAATGGTGGTGTTTTTCATGGATTTTATGTCACCTTTCAACCAATGGCACCATCTGGGGAATCCATAAATAATGATTTATGGTAGGACTCAAGTCCTGAAATAACTTGTGATCAAATTTGATGAACATCTTTGCCTGGTACTACTTAAAAAACAATAAAATTAAAGCCGCCTAGACTAAAAGATTTGACCTGGCCATTCATAGCACCAGTAATATTTAAGTCGTGAGGTCAATTAAAACAAAGGGAATTGTATTTCATAAATGATTGAAAATGAATCAGCTTTATGAAAGTAGAGAACCAAATAAGAAGCCCCATCACAAAGGTGCAGGGAAAAGAGCACCCATATCTCTGCTTGTGTGAAGGCGAATTGGTACAAAACTTTTAAAGGCCAATTTGGCCCTACATGTAAAAATGTTAAGCACATCCTCTGATCAAGAAAGGCCATTTCTAAGAATCTGTCACAATGAACTATTGGTACAGATTTGAAAAAATAAATATGAATAGGGAATGCTGATTGCTGAAAATTTATAATATTTGTAACAGTGCAAAGTTGACAACCTAGATGTTTAACAATAGTCAAAACTTTATTGTAGCTGGTTCCTCTCGGAGAGGAGATGGCAAATTGAGGACTTGGATACCTATGACGATGGAACCTACAGCAGCTTTGGCGGCAGCAGAGGGTCCCGCCACAGAGCCGGTGGCCATGGTTCCTGTAGCCAGAAGGAGCTGCCCCCAGAGCTCCCCTTACACAGCACATGTAGGAAATCTACCTTTCAGTACGGTTCAGGGCAACATCTTCACAGATCTCAGCATAAGGAGTGTGTGGCTTGGCAGAGACAAACACACAGACAAATTTAAAGGATTCTGCTGTGTAGGATTTGATGAGGTTGGATTCCCTTCAGGAAGTTTTGGCATATGATGGTGCACTGTTGGGTGATCCGTCACTGTGTGTGGACATTGCAGAAGGCAGAAAACAAGACAAAGGTGGCTTTGGAGTCAGGAAAGGTAGACCAGATGACAGAGGCTTCAGGATGCCTTCTTGGGAGGCAGGGGAGAGAGTCGCCCAGTTGACCAGCGAACAGGCCTTGGGATGGGGAGTCGGCTTGGAGATGGCCCGGGTCTTGGCGGATCTCACATGGATTGCGGAGAACCAGCAGAAGAGGAAAGAGCACTGAAACCACCCCTACTGTTTAAACCTCTTACAGTGGCGGCACCCCTCAACCAGGTAGCCAGTCCCAACTCTGCTTTCTTTGGGGAGCCAGACCCAGAGAGAAAGTCATTCACAAAGAGCAGAAATGAGCTGGCGGTCAGGTGGGAAGGGGGTTGGGGAGGGGGTTAGCAAGCGAGACCGCAGCCTGGTTAGCCCCCAGGCCGGCTGTCCTGAAGCACCATTCCCACCCCTGACATTTGTCCTCCTTTCTCACAAGGGAAACAGAGCTTGTGAATGCATGTCAGCTGTTAACAAGTGGTTTTTAGTACATTCTTGGCTTTGCTGTATCTATTTAGTGACTGCTTTGTGCTTCCTGTCCCTCCCCCCACCTCTTCCCTATTTTCCCTTCTGTCCTTTTTCCTTCCTGCTTCTCATTTTCCACACAGCACATGGATTTCTGTAGAGGGACGAAGGCAGCAGCCACCACACAGGCAGCTCTTTGGAGGGAGGTGCAGCTCCGTTTTTCTCCTTTGCGTTCTCTTTTTAACTTTAGACACAATGGCCAGACTCCAGTTATTTCTTTTGATTTTCCTCAGTGCTTCTCTTCAGACCTGCATGTTGAGTTCTGCATTGCTGTGGCTTCCAAAAAAATCACCGACAAATTGAATAGCATTTGTTTTTATTCAGCTGTGATCACATACAGAATTTGAGGCACTTTGTTTTCAAAACAAGGATAAATTATCTATTGATACCTTGCAGATTCCGTCCTCTCCCTGTTTTTAGGTAGTCCTGTCTCCATTACCCCATCCCCAAATGGGTTATTCAAGCGGAATAGGCTCACTTTTCAGTGAAACCTAAAAGAAGAGTCTTGTGAAATGTTAGTGGGGAATTCACACAGAGGATAAATCAAATGCACTGATGTGTTCACGGTTTTTTATGAGAGCTCTTTCAAGACCACATCCAAACTAGTTAACTCCTTTCACTGGGTGTGTCAGAGGACTTCGGTCTGGCTAAATGGAGTGGCTTGTCATCTCGTTTGATTTCCTTTGGGAAAAGGTGCTTTGCAGTTGCATGGTGGTGATGGTAGTAGAGTTGTGCTGGGCTCACTTTCAAGCACTGACATTGCTCGTTTTCAAAGCCCTGTTGCCTGTGCATTTTGCACCTCTCCCTTGTTGTTACAGTTGGGCAGTTTGATGTAATTATGAATTCCAAAAATATAATTGGATCATGCTTGTAAACTGATCTGTTAATCTGGGCATGATTAAGTTATTAGGGCGTTGACTGGGCCACGTCAGTAGGGCATTGAGCCCCACCCCTTGGTGGGCGGGAAATCGAATATAAAAGGCAAGGCAAAGAACAGAGTTGAAGAAGTTTTTGAGAAGCAGTTTTGATGTTTGAGTTCTGATGTTGGATAGAAGGCCCCAGGAGAAGAGAAGTGAGCCGTTCGCCTGATAGTCTACAGCTGACCTTGTGGAGGAACCAGAATAGCTAAGCCCGGAGAGAAACGCAGCCCCGGGAAGAGAGGAACACAAGAAGCCTGAACCCTGGCAAACGTCGGCAGCTGTCCTGCTCCAACACGTGGCAATGAACTTTGGGGAGAAGAAACTTAACACTTTATGGCCTGGTATCTGTGGACTTCTACCCCAAATAAATACCCTTTGTAAAGACCAACCCATTTTTGGTATTTCACATTAGCACCCCTTTGGTTGACTAATACACTTGTGTTTATCTGTTTACAGGTATAAGTAATGAGACACACTGCTTCCTACCATCCCTTAAATTTATAGTAAAAATGGGCCTAGAATCTGGCACTTTATTTCACCTTATGAATTGAAAATTTTGCTATGCAGAGATTTCAGGAAGCTGAAAATCACTTGTAGGTGGCTCTAAATTACTAGATTTGCTGCTGTGTCTTTGGGTGGAAGCTTATTGTTCCCATGTACAGGATTCAGCCTTTACCTGGGGGGTGGAAGACTAGGCAATAGTTTTTGAGCTTGAAACACCTACATGCAAACAAATTAAAATTTCTTTTAACACCTGAGTCCCAGCCTGTCCCTTGGGGAGCAACCCGGGGTCAGCCAGCAGCTGAAGAAGCTAATGAACAGCTGGCTGGGGAAGAGAAGCCCTCTCCAGGATGCTGAGGCCTACGTGGCCGCCTGCCCATGCGGTGCCATGTGTACAGATAGTAGTTAATCGCTAACCTGTCACCCCTGCCTTTTCTTACTTCAGGGGTTCTTAGAAAGGTGTCTGTGAGCTAGAATTTAAATTAAAAAAAAATGTTATTCTTGTGTGAACGTGTTGGTGCAGGTGTGATATATTTATTAAATAATACACACTATAGTGTGGACTTGGTAATGGGTCCTTGGTTTTCACCTGACTGGCAAAGGGGTATGTGGAACAATAAAGGTTAAGAACCCCTGTCTTCCTCTGTCTTTATAACAAGGGCTCAGCAATTTACAGAACTCTTGCTCCTTTCTTTCCTCCCACCTGTCTTTTCTGCTCATGTTACATTTGTGTAACAGCAATGCTTAATTTAAGAAAGACATGCATTATGTGGTTGTAATCAAACCTGGTGCTTTCAAATGACCTACTTACATCTTCAATGTGGAAAAGATTAAGAACAAAACAAATTCATTTAAAACTTCTGGGCAATCCAGTTGACTTTTAAATGTAAAAATGGAATCCCAAACACTTAACACATTCAGCTATATGACAGAAAATAAATCTATGGTTATGGTATTTTGTGAATGATCTTTACATAAAAGAAAACCTTACATAATGAAAAAAAAAAAACCTTGGGAGCAGATGTGGCTCAAGCAGTTGAGCACCGGCCTCCCAAATGGGAGGTCCCGGATTTGGTTCCTGGTACCTCCTAAAGACACCGAGCAGACAATGAGCAAACAATGTGTGAGCAAACAATGAGCAAAGAGACGAGGGGGCCAATACAGGGGAGCCAATGTGGTTTGGTGGTTGAGCGCTGGCCTCCCACATATGAGGTCCCAGGTTCAATCTCTAGTTCCAGTACCTCAAAAGAAACACAAAAAACAAACTTTATTGTAGATTCACACTGTGGAATACTATGCAGCCATCAGAAAGAAGAAGGTAGATTTGTATACATCGATTTGGGAGTAAGTCTGGGATGTAGTGGGAAGAAAACAGCATACTTGAATAGTATGATTTCATTTCACAAAATAAATGAAAAATAAAATAATCTGAATATACACACATTCATATGTGTTCTCATAAATAATTCAGGAAATACTGTATTCACAGCAAACCGTTAAGAGTGGCTAGACCTTGGGAGTGGGAATGTTTCATTTAAATTTTTTAAGATGCATTTATATTATTTCTTTTTTCTTTTTTTCTTTTTTCTTTTTATTTTATTTCTTTTTATTTTATTATTTTCTTTTTTAAAAGCAGAATTTCTTTTTCTCCATTTCTTTTTTTTTTTTACACTTAATTAATGTCTTTATTTTAATTTTCAGGGATGTAATATTTCTTTACGTATATATTCTTTTCCCCTAAAATTGTCAAGTATTTTCATATAAACAGTATGTCAAGCTGTAAACTTCCAGTTTTCTGTGAAGAAGTCAGTCATCAGGAAGAACTAATGTACACAGTTAATCCTGTCTGCACAGCCACAAGTTTCTGCATGCAAAGCTACTGGGACATCCTCCCAGGGAGCCCAGTGTGTATCAGACTTCTCCATTTCTTTTAAGAACCAGGGAGCATTTCATCAACTAAGTCTTGACTCTGAAAATCATTGCATTCTCCTCTGCACTGACTACATCAAAACGAAAGGCAGTGGTGATTGTGTTTAAAAAGGTACCATGGACCCTATAAGTAAAACCAGACCGTGCCAAACCATCCTAGGTACAGTGGTTAAAGAAAGAGCTAATCTATCCTATTATTTGGCAAAAAGGTTCAGTTAGTTAGATGACATATTAAAGTCACTTATCACATAAAAATAATATATTGTTTAAAGAATTAAAGTTATAGATGTGTACCTACGCATATTGCTCCATTTTAAATTTGGAGGAAAAAAAAAGTATAAAGAATGCCTTTCCTTCTTCCCTATGTTATCTCTCACTCCCTTGTATCTTCCCAAGCTTACATTTGTCTCTCTCTGTCAAATTAAAGTAAATTTTAAGATATTTTAAAACAGGAAGCAGTAGCTGTCTATGAGTAGCTCTAAAAGAAGGCTCTGAATGGGCTAAGGGAGTGGAGTGGGTCAGGACATACTTGTGGAGAACAGAGACCCAGCAATTATTAAGAGACCAAAGAGTGCTACCCAAAGGTAAAGTGTAACTCCCACCCAGAGACCACATCTCCCCCCCACCATTAACAGCTCCTGCCAAACAACTTAGCACTCCATGAAAGTAACCAAGGAACTAATGGAGACCATACAAAATGCAGAGAATTGAGGAGAATTGCTTTGAACAATAGCAGTTTAATCTTTGAAAATATCATTTGAACTCTTACAGAGGAATTAAAAGCAAACTTTTAATTTAAGTATAATATACAAATACAAAAATGCACATATGGAATGTGCAGCTTGTTAAACTTTCACAAACTCAACGCTCTCATGCAACCAGGACCTAGATTAAGAGACTTCAGTTTCAACATCTGAGAAGTCCTCTGCTTTTTTTGGTCAAGTGACAGTATATGTGGGGGTCTGTTTCTGAACTCTCTTGGGGGGGACTAACATCTCCACAATATTGAGTTTTCCTGTCTATGAACGTGGTATATGTCTTATGAAGAGGCAATTTGTGAGTCAACAGCCTCCCAAGAAAATGCAAGAAGATAGGAAGTTCATACATTTCCCTGGGGTCTCTGAGAGTCCCTGCAGGGAGTAGATGCCCCACTTCACCACATCCTCTAGGAAGGATGTAGATGTGCTTCTGGCTTCATGGAGTGGATATAATTTCCATGTGGGACCTCTAGTTTTTTAGCCACCACTCCCTTTCATTGTCCTCACTGCAGGTGTTTAGTGTTTTCCTCTCTCTACACAACACCCTCCATCATCTCTTGCCACTTTGCCTCCAGTTCCTCTGCTAAGAATTTTCTGTATAACCCAGATCAAAGTGCCTCTTCTAGACTTCCACTGTCAGATGACTTCTGGTCCAGCCTCCTTCCTCACTATTCACTTTGGGGTTGTGCTGTTTGCTGTGCCTTGGGGACTTTGATCTCCTATCCTGGGAATCTCCTTACAATTAGTTCTTTATGCTGCTGTGTCTTAGCAGCAAGCAGGGGTACAAATAGGGGTGTCTCCTTGGCCTGGATTGATTTCCCCAGTTTTTATTATTAAAATTTTCAAAATAAAAATGTAGAACAAATTGAATAGTTCATGTCCATATACCAATCAACCAATGTTAACAATTGTTAACATCTGCCATATTTGCCACTCTGATCTTTTTGTTCTTGTTGAGATATTGTAAAGTAAATACAAACATCATATTTCATCCTAAATACTTTAGTAGACATCTCTAAAAAATGAGGACATCTTGCTACATGACCACAGTAATATTATCACCTTTAACAGGACTGGCAATAATTATTTTATATCATCTAATATTTTCACCATCCCTTCTACTTGTCAACTAGAAGCTAAATAATTTTGGCAAAAATACTTCATAGATGGTACAGTATGCTTCATATTTCATCATGCCAGGAGTACATGATATCTAGTTCTCCAAATATTTGGGATGCGAAAATCGATGTTTGGGTTAAGATATGGTATTCTGATCCTAGAATTGTAAAATTACAATTTCCTGCTTGTGTTTAGCAAGTAATCTGTGGGGTGAAATTTTGGCAACATGTAAAAACCACTTCCCCATAAATCTTTGACTTAACGGTTTTAACATCTTTTGTTGAACCTTGCCTGAATCGACTATTTCATTAAGGGGTTGTAAATTGATTTTCAAATTCTATTATTCTTTCTACATTTATTACCTGGCTTTCTTTTATAAATTAGACTCTTCCCTATCAAAAGAGATTATTTGATTATCCTGATAACAGTTTCTAATGAAAAGGTGGGACAAAAGCTTAATTATTTTTCATTAATTACCAATTTTCAAAGTAGGAAACTAGCAATTTTCAAAGTTAATGCCATAGCCACCGTCAATGGTAACAAATGAGGTTTTTTTTTTTTTTATTCTTATTTGAATATCATTATAGGTTTATAATATCATAATATCATTATGGACTTTAAAGTTTTCACTAATTATGTTAAGTATTTTTTGATGCTCACATTATGTGAATACTTGGCCAACAGAAATAGCTCATTCCTTTCGACAAGCTTGCATAACTCTTTGAAAGTTTCCATACTTTCTGACATAACGAGATTGCCCAGGCTCACCAGTTCTGCAACTTACAGCTATGTGACCTTGAACAAGTTTCTCAAACTCCAAGCTTCAGCTTCCTTATTTATAAGATGAAAATAATGGTATCTGCCTCATAGGATTAATGTGAAGAATAAATGAGATACTCCGTATAAAGTTGCTTTGCATAGGCCCCTCTGTGCCTCAGCTTCCCCATCTGTACAATGGAAGATTTGAACTATAAACTTTCAGGTCCTTTTGACTTCCAACATTCAGTCGTTCACTTTTGTAACCAGACTGGTGGTTCTATGCAGGCTTGACAAAAAAATAACAAAAACCAAAAATAAACAAAATAAAACAAGATGTACTTTCCAGGAATGACAGACTAGGAACTGCAGACTGGTCATCTAAGTGAAAACAACTAGAACTGATGGACAGAAAAAAAAAATCTCCTTAAAAGCATCAGTGAGATGTTGACTCTTACTTTTATCCAGTCTCCTACTGAGTATAAGATTAGAGGGAAATAAATATCTAAAATTCAGGTCTGCCTTTGTGTGGCCCCTACTGGGCTTGTATAGGCTGCAATGACCACCTGGGAGGCCACCAGCAGTATTTGCCAATTTCAACATCAAAAATTAAGCATTAATTTTCTACATGGGTAAATTTAGCTCACTGACATGGTAAAAATAAAAGTGGCAGGCAAGTTTTCCACATTCACTCAAGTTCTGCTTACTGGAGACACCAGCTTCATTTGCCCCTTCTAGTCCAGTGGTTCTCAGCTTGGCTGCACATTAGAATCACTCGTCTAAAGCCTTTTATACCCTCTAATTCCCTTTTAAAAAGAATTCTCATTCTAAAAGATACTCATTCAGTTGGTCTCAAATGGGACTCAAGCTTGGTCAATTTTTTTTTTAAAGAAACTTTCTGTTTTGAGATAACTTTAGATTCACATTCAATTTATAGGAAATAAAACAGAGAGTTGCTGTTTATCCATTATCCAGTTACCCCCAATGGTAATATCTTATAAAATAATAGTGCAATATCACAACCAGGATATCGACACCGAAGCAGTAAGAAACAGAACAGTTCCATCACCACAAGGACCCCTGTATTGCCCACCTATAGCCACACCCACCTTTCACTCACCCCCCCCACCCCCTGGTCTCCTCTGCCCCCTGCCTTCCCTGACCCGTGGAAACCACTAACCTGTGTTTTATTTCTATAATTCTGTCATTTCAAGAATGTTATATAAATAGAATCATACAATATGTAATCTTTTGGGATTTTTTTTTTCACTCAGCATTATTCTCTGGGGACTCATCCAAGTCTTGCATGTATGCTCTTTTTTTTTTCAACAGATGAATTTTATTGCATCTTTAAAATATCACAAATAGGTCTGGCATCTTGTTTCCATAGCTGGACAACTTTTAGATTTTATTCATCAGTCTGCTGAACTGTCCCTTTTTCAGAGACATAGAAACCATCCAAAAATCCAATATTCTTTTTTTTCACCTGATATCGCTTGCTGAATCGAAGCAGCAAATTTGATACAAGTCCAATGTCATTTGCTTCAAGAATTAACTCATCTTTCTGAGCTTGAGATACTGAACAAGCAACAACTGGCCTCATCCAAACCCTGCAAATATATTTTTCACCCAAGAAATCCTGGGTTTCAAAAAGAGACCCACTGTCCTGAACAATGACATTGATGGGAAATGAGCATACACAGACTTCATGTAGTAAAGGGAGCCCAGCGTAACACCCTTGACCATGTTCTGTGCGTGGCACAGGTAGGGTGAACTGTAGCCAGTTCCTTTCTATTTCCCCACCACTTATCAGTCCAGAGCCTCTTCATTTTCTTCCCGAGGAGACTGAGTCCTACACTGATGTCCTTGAAGTCCCTTTGTAGGATTCCTGTCCCTTCGGCATGATGTCAACATTTTCTGGACCGTCAACAGGTTTGCCAAGAAAGGTCTTCATTCTCGAGGTAGATGAGGCAAAGAGAGAGTTGTTTGCTTCTTTTTCTGTTTTTCGTTTTTTGTTTGTGCAACAAATGAGTGGCTGATATTTTATTCTTGATTGGTAATACTCATAATTTTTTTGTGGCTATTTTTTCTCCATGTTACATCATTGTAGACCCAATTATGTGACTGGTTTAGCAGCTTCTTTATATTTTGATATTCTTTATTTTTTTTTCCACTTGACTGAAAGAAGTTTTATTTAGTCATTCTTTTTCTGTATTCAGAAATATAGGGTTTTGTTTACAGTTGCGTGTGTGATTTGATTTATCTGCTATCTTTATTTTTATTTTTTAAATTTTTTTAAATTTTTTAAAAAGATAGATTACATAAGTGTTACACAAAAAATATAGGGATTCCCATGTTCCCCACCTCCCACACCTCCCACAACCTCCCACATAAACATCCTTCATTAGTGTGGCACATTCATTGCAATTGATAAACACATCCTGGGGTTTTGCCATTAAGCATGGGCCATAGTTCACATTGTAGACCACACTCTCTCCCACACAGTTTTGCATGTTATATGATGATATAAAATGGCCTATATTTGTCATTGCAATGTCACTCGGGACAATTCCCAAGTCCTGAAAAAGCCCCTGTATCACAATTGCTTTTCCCTCTCCCTGTCCCTAGACCCTCCAGTGGCCACTAGCTCCACATCAATGTTGTAATTTCCTCCATTGCTTGAATCACAATATGTCTATAGTAGAATACAAGTAAGCCCACTCTAGTCCATAGCTCTTCCCCGCATCCTGAGGAGTCTGGGATGGTGATGTCCACTCCACCTCCAATTGAGAGGGGGCTTATATCCCATGTGCTGAGTAGAATTCCATTGCATGAATGTACCACAGTTTAACTAGTTATCTGCTGAAGGACAGCCGAGTTGTTTCCAGGTTTTGGCTACTATGAATTAAGCTGCTAGGAACATTCAGGTACAGTTTTTTGTGTGTGAACAGGAGCTTTCATTTCTCTGATATAAGTGCAATTGATGGGTCATATGGTACTTGCATATTTTGTTTTGTAAGAAATTGTTTTCCAGAATTGCTGTACCATTTTACAATCTCATTAGAAATTTATGACTGATCCAATTTCTCCACATACTCATCAACATTTGTTGTCACTTTTATTTTAGTCATTCTGATATGTGTGTAGTGATACCTCACGGTGGGTTTTTGTTGTTGTTGTTGTTGTTTTAAATTGACTTTATTTTTTCTTTTTGGTGTACAGTTCTATGAGATCCCCCTCCCCCCCACTTGCTGTCTGTGTCCATTCTCTGGGTGACCTTCTGTGTCTGTTTTTTGCCCTCTCTTCTCATTTTTCTCCTCCAGGCTTCACCGGGATTCGATCCTAGGGACCTCCGATGTGGGAGAGAGGCACCCTGTCACTTGCGCCACCTCAGCTCCTGGTTTCTGGCACAACACGGCTTGATTCTCCCCTTTGTCTCTTTTTTGTTGCATCATCATCTTGCTGCCTGGCTCACCTGCTCACTGTTTTTTTTTCTTTTTTTTTTACCAGGAGGTCCCGGGGATGGAACCCGGGTCCTCCAATATGGCAGATGGATGCCCAACCACTTGAGCCACATCCGCTTCCCTCATGGTGGTTTTAATTTGCATTTCTCTCATGGCTAATGACATTGAACATCTTTTCATGTGCTTATTTGCCATCTGTGTATCCTCTTCAGTGATGTATCTGTTCATGTTTTTGCCCATTTTCCAACTGGATTGTTTTTATTGTTGAGTTTGAGTGTTCTTTATATATTCTAGATACTAGTCCTTTGTCAGATATGTGGCTTGCAGATATTTTCTCTCAGTCTGTAGCTTGTCTTTGTATCCTTTTGATAGGATCTTTCTTAGAGCAAATCTTTTTGGTGAGGTCCAATTTATCATTTTTTTCTGTTATAGATCATTCTTTTGGTGTCAAGTCTGAGAACTAGGTACAAAGATTTTCCAAAAGTTTTATAGATTTACATTTTACATTTAAGTTTGTGATCCATTTTGAGTATTTTTTTTTTATAAGGTGTGAGGTTTAGGTTGAAGTTCAGTTTTTACCCATGGATCTCCAATTGCTCCAGCACCATTTATTGAAAAGTCTACCTTTCCTCCATTGAATTGCTTTTGCATTTTGTCAAAAATCAGTTGGCATATGTGTGTGGGTCTATTTCTGGATTCTCTATTCTATTCTATTGATCTATGTATCTAGCCTTCTGCCATTACCACACAGTCTTGATTACTGATTATTTTTTAAAAGCTCTGCATTAATTCTAGCGTGCAATGAGGGTTGAGAACCACTGATGGAATTAGATTGAAGGGTTCCAAGAAACTGACTGGTCCAATTTATCTCTTATAATACAGAGAAATATAGTGAAAAAGGCACTGCATTAGGAGTCAAAGGACTTAGGTCTTCTAGTCTTAGCTAATCAGGATGTGGTTGGGTGTTCTGGTCAAATCTTTTAACCTAAGTTTCAGTTTTCTCATCTATGAAACTAGGAATATAATACCTGTTTAGCCTCCCCTCCCAGTCCTCCTGGGAATATAAGAGGACATGAAGGATCTAGCAGGTTTTGGACTAAAGTACAATCCAAATATAAAGGGCTGTTATTTGGGGACAAAAAAAAAATTAGATCCAAAGAAATTAAGTTTCCCCTTGCCCAAGGTCATCTTCTATTTTATTTGGTGGCACTAGCTAGAAAGTTCCACAGGTTATTTAACAAATACTTACAAGAGCACACATTTTTGCTGGTAGTGTGCAAAGTCCCTGGGACACAAACACAAAAAGACATGGTCTCTCTCCTAAAGAATCTTCCCATTTAGTGAGGACATATCTCAAAAGTCTAGTGAATTCAAATTAAATTTGTGTTGAAGACTCTTAAGAATTTCTAGGACTCTCCTAGGTGGATGGAACCGTGTAGTAATATGTCTCTGTTTTGACATCTCTGTAAGTCACTAGCTACATTAGCTCAGAATTTCTGAGGTCTGTTTACTGACTTGGGTATAGCCAAAGGTGGAGGGAGGGTTTTTCCTGGACAGAACTAAAAAAATGTTCCAAGGCTCATGTGCTTGCAATTCTTCCCAGCTACCTCCATCCCCATTTCAGGATTGCTTAGCCTTCCCTTTATTAAACAAACAAACAAAACAAAACAAACAAACAAACAAACAGCCCATGGGCCAATTCAAAGTCCTGCCTCGTGAATAAAAATTCATTTTGCCTCCCTCTGGGGAGTGAGGAAGAAGGGAGGAGAGATGGAGCCCAGAACCTGTCAAAAGGAAGAACTCCCAAGGGTCAGCCTGCCTCTTCTGTGTGCTCCCAGTTCTCATCTTACAAATTGATTTCAGCCCAGCACTGTCTGCAGGGTAGCTGCATATGGACTAATTTTAACAGTCAGAGAGATTGCATGTGCAATATTCCTTCTAGACAGCCTGCACCAAAGAAAATCTCACTTGGAGAACAAAAGCTGTTATGATGGAATCATTTTTAACATTGCTACATGCTACTTGTAGTATTTAGAATGCAAGGCATGAAGTAAAACAAAATACAAGAATAAAATCAAAACCCAGTTTTGGAGAGAGGCTCTGAAGTAATTCCAAGTGCCATCTCAGCCCGCTGGCGAGGCTCTGCCGCCACCAGGTGGCTGTAGTTCTCCCCTGACAACTGCTGGTGAAGTGCTGCTAGGTGATTTTTAGAATGCGGGGTGGATGGATGGATGGTTAGAGAGATGGCTAGATTCACTCATTTAATAAATATTGAATTTCACCTCTTTTGCCAGGCAATGTGCCAAGTGCTGTTAGGAAGTGACATTTGAGATCTGAGATCTGAAAATGGTGCTGGTGTCGAGCTGCCTTGCACATTGGTCCCCGGAGGATAGTGGGGATGCTGGCAAGGATTGGAGATGTGACCTATGATTTTGGGACAGGGCTTCCCAAATGTGCTTTTTCCTCCAGACAACTATATTTCTGGCTAACCATAGACTCTTAACTCAAATTCATTGGTTTAATGGGAGAAAGAATAAAAAGCAGGTATAAGTGAGCTTTAGATATTCACTAGAAGGGAATATAGGGAAAGGCCAAGGTGGGGATGGGGAGAGAGAGTAGGCAGAACTCTTTGCCTCACTAAAAAATCAAATTGAAACAGATTCAAACAACAAGATACCATATTTAACATGGCTGGTCCTCAAACATGATGACACCCAGTATTAGTAAGTCACTGTACTGCTGATGGTGTGGAAACTGGTACATTCCCTTGGACCTAGCAACTCCACAATTAGGAATGTATTGTCCAGATTTATGTGCAGTGTTAAATGTAGAGAAAAAAAGCAGAAGAGACTAAATGCCATTGGTTAGTTTCACCTGGGCTTAAATAATGGCATCAGAAATTTAAGGTAGAGGTGCTTCTTGAGATTGAAAATTGTGCTAGGCATCTGGGTTACTATTATTAGATCTTTTTAGGATTCTGTAACAGCCTACATTAAAAATCCTCATCTTTTAATTTCAATTGAACTCAAACATGCATTTACTGCACATCTGGTGAATGCATGTCTTGGGTTGGGTTGGGGAGGGTGCAATGCAGGGATAACCAAGATCCAGCTCCCTGCCCTCAAGGACATTTATCTAGAGAAGACTGATATAGAGAAGATTTTACAAAACACAAAATACAGCAATTCAATGGAATAATGTCTATAATATAACATTATGGGAATATGGCATAAGGGCAGGTACAATACATTCTAATTGGAGGGCTAAGGTTGGAGGGATTCCCAGAGGATGGCATTTGAGCCTTGAAACACGAGAGGATTTTGACAGGCTTGGGGGGTGGTAGAAAGAAGGGCCTTCTTCCTTTTGGTTGGAAGAGCATAAACTGCAATTTATTAAATCTTTACTGAGCACCAGCAAGGTGCTACGTGGGATAGAGAAGCCGTAACTTCTCACTACAAAGGAGAGGTGAAATAGACTGAGAAAAAATAAGTCATGCAATATTAAATGATACTGTATGATTAGATATTAGAACAATTTGCAGAATTCAGGGAAGAAGCAGAGATGCAGTCTAAATCTTTTTTTTTTTTTTGAGCAGGGGTTGCGGGGCGGGATACTGAATTAGCTGAATTAGCTACTTTCAAAATATTTCAGTGAAGTCAGTAGAGGGAAACATGAGGTATAAGATATACATTATTTCTACTACCACCACCCCTCCAAGCTTCTAGATTTTGTAAAAAGTTGTTATTTTCATTTTTACTTATATGAGCAATACATAATATATAATGCAATCTTGTTTCAAAAAATTCAAGAGATAAGATAAATATTTAGAGTGAAAAATAAAAACTTCCCTTCACAATATCCCCCTTTTCCCCCCAATCTCACTTCTCTTCCCAGAAACAATCACTGTATTTAGCTTACAGCTTCTTTTCAGAATGATTTCTGGTGAATTCATATAAACATATAACTGTTCTGTGATCATAGAATACATAGAGTTAAAACTCATTCTTTTTTTTTTTTTTTTTTAAGATTTATTTATTT
>JAQZBX010011325.1:0-22165 GCA_029593785.1 Cabassous unicinctus | reverse complement strand
GGGGCCTAACAAATGGAGGTCTTACTTGCATCCCTCACTTACAGACCTTCACTCAATTCCCAGACCTGAGTCAGTTTACAAACTCAGAATCTCTTAAATGAAGGGAAAGCTGGAAACCTTGAGAAATAATTCAGTTGTACTGTTACAAGCATGTATCGTGACTCTTACTCCGAGCCTTCTCCCAAGGTACCATGGTCAGCTACAGGTAATTCTGTACTGATAAAAGGAAAATTCCAGTCCTCTGGAATTACTGAACCCTGGGTATGAATTATACTAACCCCTGGGGATTCAGAATGCCAGTGTGAGTCACTGGTTAGAGTGGGGCTTATAGAAGTGAGGTGATTTAACCTGACTTAGATGGGATTTTAACCTGAGTCCACCTTACAAAAAGCTCAGTGGTACCCTAAATTCATCCTGTGGTTGTTTCTCCAATTCCTATGTGTACAGTTGAAGGAGATATATCCAGACACTGGTAGAGTCTGTGCATTGGTTTCCTGATACTTAGAATAAGAGTGATTATGATAGAAAAGTAGAATCCCAGAGAACTTGTAAAGCAGAAGCTATTGTAATCCCTTGGAGAATAGCTATACTAAGTGTCACTGTCAAAGATTTGAAAGATGCATTTAATCTGCCAGTTTATTCAGTGATGAAAATGGATGGATCTTTGAAGAATGACTGTGGATGATAAATGCAATCAAGTACTGCACCCAGCAAATGTGGTCTTTTTCACAGAGAAAGTCACCAAAGGCCTTGGTACATCGCCATTGATTGGGCAAATGCTTTTCTTTCCCTCTCTCTAATAAGATGAGTATACCAGAAGCAATTTGCTTTCACCTGGCAGTGATTGTAGACCACCTGCACCACTATGCCTTTCTGTTGACATAAATCTAAGGGTCTGTGCCACAATTTGGTAAGCAGGGATCATGATCAGCTCACCAACCATGGGATATCATATTGATCCACTAGGTGGATATCTTGCAGATATGACCCAAATAACAGGAAGTAGTGGGTGCTTTACTTGCTTTGACAAGACACATGCAAGCCAGAGAGTAGGAATGAACCCCTGAGAAACTTTTGGTAACATTTCTAGGAGTCCAGTAATCTGGGAAATTTGGGGATATCCCCTCCAGTGAGAAAGAAAAGCAGCTTCACCTTTTAATATCAACCACTTAGAAAGAAGCACAATGCTTGTCTTTGGATTTTAGAGACAACACATTCCATTCAGGGGTACACCATTCAAATTTATTAACCAGGAGCCCCAAAGGGTGTCATATTTGAATGTACTCTGAAAAACAGAAGGCTTCTCAGGTAAAACAATGTGCAGCAAAAACCACTGCCACTTGGCTTTATGACTCAGTATGTTCAACAGTGTTTGAAATGTCTGTGGCAGAGCTGTAGCATAGCACAATAGAATTACAATACAGATGCCTAGAGATTTAGAGGAAAGCCATACCATCTTTGGAAATTAATTACATTCCTGTTCAGAAAGTGATCTTGGCTTGCTGCTGGTCTCTGGTAGAGACTGATGTCCAGACCATAAAACTCCAGGTTACCATACGACCCAAGCCACTTATGATGAACTGAGTGTTTCCTTATCCACCTAGCCATAAGTCTGGGCTGCTTAGTTGCACTCCATTTTTAGGTGAAAATAATATACATATGTGCTGCATTCCTATCTTCCCATGCTCTTTTTGGTTATCATAGGAGGCTAAAACCTACCAACTCATTTCCCAGATTCTCTTGCCAGGTAACTTCATTAGGTTTTGACAATGAAATGTGGAAGATAGGAGAAAGGAGAAGCCATTTTATCTTTGTTTCTTTTATTTTAACCGAATTTATTTTTTAGAGCAGTTGTATGTTTACAGAAAGTAGAGAGTTCCTATGTACCCCACTTCTCTGTGCCCCTACACACAGTTTCCCCTTACAGTGTGGTACATTTATCATAATTGATGGTGAACCAATATTAATATGCTATTATTAACTGAAGTCCATAGTTTACATTAGGGTCCACTCTCTAGTTGTACAGTTTTATGGGTTTTTGACAAATGCATAAAAGTTATATATCTACCATTGCAGTATCATGTAGAACAGTTTCACTGCCCTAAAAATGTCCAGTGTTCCACTTTTTCATCTATCCACCCTCCCCCTGCACCTCTGGCAACCACTGATATTTTTATTGTCTTTACAGTGTTGCTTTTCCTAGAATGTCATGTAGTGGGAATTATGCAGTATATAGATTTTTCAGACTGGCATTTTTTACTTAGTGACATATATTTAAGGTATCTCCATGTCTTTTGTGGCTTGATAACTCATTCGTTTTTATCACTGAATAATATTCCAGTGTATAGATGTACCACACTTGTTTATTCATTCACCTATTGAAGGACATTTTGGTTGCTTCCTATTTTTTGGCAATAATGAGTAAAGCTGCTACAAACACCAGCAACTGGTGTGAGAGTTTTGGATTTTAGCCATTCTAATAGAAGTGTAGTGGTGTCTCTTTTAATTTGCAATTCTGTAATGACATAGAATGTTGAGCATCTTTTCATATGTTTATCTGCCATCTTTATATATTCTTTGGTATCTCTTCACATCTTTTTTTTTTTTTAAGATTTTATTTTTATTTATTTATTTATCCCCCCCTTGCTGCTTGTGCTCGCTGTGTCTATTTGCTGTGCGTTTTTCTGTGTCTGCTTGTCTCCCTTTGTTGGGTCATCATGCTGCGTCAGCTCACCACGCTGCGCGGGCCGGCTTGCCTTCACCAGGAGGCCCCTGGAAACGAACCCGGGGCCTCCCATATGGTAAACAGGAGCCCTACTGATTGAGCCACATCCACTTCCCATCTGTTCACATCTTTTGCCCATTTTATTATTGGGCTGTTTGTTTTCATATTGTTGAGTCTTAAGAGTTCTTTGTGTATTTTTGATTCAAATTTTTTATTAGATATATATTTTACACATATTTTCTCACAGTCTGTAGCTTGTCTTTTCATTCTCTTAATAGTGTATTTTTCAGAGCAGAAGCTTTAATTTTTAATTAAAATTAGGCAGAAGAGTCCAACTTAACAATTCTTTATTTTATAGATTGTGCTTTTGGTGTTATATCTAAGAAATCATTGCCAATTACTAGGTAACCTAGATTTTCTCCTATGTTATCTTCTAGAGGTTGTATAGTTTTGCATTTTACATTTAGGTCTATGATCCATTTTGAGTTAATTCTTGTGAAAAGCATACAATCTGTATCTAGGTTCATTTTTTAGCACGTGGATATCCAATTGTTCCAGCATCATTTGTTGAAAAGACAATTTATAATTATGACTTTTTGTTAAATTGACTCCTTTATCAGTATACAGTGATCTTCTTTGTCCCTCATAACAGTTTTTGACTTAAAGTCTATTTTAATGGATATTAGTATAGCCACCCCACCTCTCTTGGTTACTATTTGCATGGTATATTTTCCCCCCATCCTTTCAGTTTCAACCTACTTGTGCCTTTGAATGTAAGGTCATTTTTTGCAAACAGCATATATTTGGGTCATGCTTTTTTAATTTTTTAATTTTTTTTTACCATCCTGGCAACCTCTGCCTTTTGACTGGAGAGTTTAATCCAATTACATTTAAAGTAACTGCTTATAATGCAGGACTTTCTTCTGCCATTTTGCTATTTGGTCTTTGTAAGTTTTATACTTTTTCTCTTCCTCAATTCTTCCATTAGTGCCTACTTTCATATTTATTTTATTTTTTGTAGTATACCATTTTGAGTCCCTTCTCATTTCTTTCTGTATATATTTTTCATATTTTCTGTGGTTACCATGAGACTAGTATCCTAAATCTGTAACAATCACATTTGATTTAATACCAACTGTGGCAGTTTGAGATTATTTATGAATTTCAAAAAGAGATATTATGTTTGTAAACTGGTCTGTTTCTCTGGGCATGAGTGCCTTTGATTGTTTTAGATTCAGCTGAGGTGTCTGATTAAATTATGTTAAGATTAGGGCTTTGACTCAATCAGGTCATTAGAGTGCAACTCAGTGTTGAGTCCCAGCCCCCTTGGTGGCCTGATAAAACAAACTCTCACATGGAAGTAGGCACACAGAGAAGAAGAACACAGACGAAGAGAGACAGCTCATTAGACACGGCAGAGGCCCCAGGAAGAGAAATGAGCCTAATAGTCTACAGCTGACCTTGTGAAGAGAACAGAGCAGCTGAGCCCAGAAAGAAACGAACCCCAGGGAGAGAGATGAGCCTTATGCCAGCCTACAGCTGAGATTGGAAGAAGCTGGGACCATGGAGCCTTAAGGATGAGAAGGCAGGCTGAACCCTCGCACACATCACCCACCATCTTGCTTCAACATGTGGCCAATGACTTTGGGTGAGAAAGTACCTCTTGTGGTACCTTGAGTTGGACTCTTTAGGGCCTTGTCACTGTAAGCTTCTACCCCAAATAAATACCCTTTATAAAAGCCAACAGATTTCTGTACTTTGCATCAGCACCCCTTTGGCTGACAAATACACCAACTTTAATAGCATATATATACATTGCCCCTATACCCATCTGTCCCCCCACCTTTTTGTTGTACTTGCTAAAAATTATATCTTTATATATTGTGTGTCCAAAACCTAGATTTATCATTACTTTTTGTGCATTTCCGCTTTAGAGCCTATAAAAAGTAAAAAGTGGAGTTATATGCCAAAAAATACAGTACAATAATACTGGTATTTAGAATTACCCATATGGTTTTCTTTACCATCAGTCTTTATTTCTTTTTGCCACTTTGATCCATTGTCTAGTGTCCTTTTCTTTCACTCTGAAGAACAACCTTTAGCATTGTCTGTAGAGCAGGTCTGGTGGTGATGAACTATCTCACCTTTTGTTTATCTAGGAATGTCTTAATCTCTTCTTCATTTTAAAAAGACATTCTCACCAGACATAAAAGTCCTTGTTGACAACTGTTTTCTTTTCAGAACTTTAAATATTTCATCCCACTGCCTTCCTGCCTCCATGGTTTCTGATGAGAAATCAGCCTGTAATTTTATTGGGACTCCCTTGTACATAACACGTTGCTTTTCTCTTGGAGCTTTTAGAACTCATTCCTTGTCTTTGGCATTTGACAGTTTGTCTGCTATGTGTTTGAATTTATCCTATTTGGGGTTTGTTGGGATTCTTGAATGTGCATATTCATATCTTTCATCAAATGTGGGAAGTTTTCTGCCATTATTTCTTTGAATATTTTTTCTGCCCTTTCTCTCTTTCTTCTCCTTCTGGGTCTCCCATATGCATATATTTGTATACTTGATGGTGTCCCAGAGGTCTCTCAGGCTCTGTTTGCTTCTTTTAATCCTTTTTCTTTCTGCTCCTCAGGCTGAATAATTCCAATTGCTTATCTTTGAGTTCACTGATTCTTTCTTCTCCCAGCTCCGATCTGCTGCTGAAACCCTTTAGGGCAGGGGTTCTTAACCTTTTTTGTTCCACAGACCCCTTTGCCAGTCAATTGAAAACCATGAACCCCTTACTAAGTCCACACTATACTGTGTATTATTTAATAAATATATCACACCTGCATCAACACATCCTTGCAAGAATAATTTTTTAAAAAATTTCAATTCAAGCTTACGGACCCGTTGTTAAGAATCCCTGCTCTAGGGAATTATTCATTTCCATTATTGTGGTCTTCAACTCCAGTATTTCTGTTTGGTTCCTTTTTTTTTTTCAGGAGGGACCAGAGATTGAACCCAGGACCTTGTACATGGGATGCAGGCACTCAACCACTGAGCTACATCTGTTCCCCAATGACAGTTGTGTTTTTTTTTTCCATTTGTTTGTTTTATTTTTAGGAGGTACCAGGGATTGAACCCGAGACCTTGTACATGGGAAGCAGGCGCTCAACCACCTGAGCTACACCCACTCCCCTGTTGGGTTCCTTTTTAAAAATTTCTATCTCTACTGGGATTCTCATATTGTTCATTCTTCATTTTTCTGATATCCTTTAGTTCTTTCTCCAAGTTTTTCTTTTGTCTCCTTTGAAGATCATTTTCTTAACGTATTTGACTGGTACATCCAGAGTCTCATCTTCTGCATTGATGATTTCAGGATTTTTATCTTGTTCCTTTGGATAAGCCATCATTTCCTGTTCCTTTGTTAGTTTTGTAATCTTTTGTTGTACACTGTACATTTTAATATTTTAAACTGTTAACTTTGGGGTTTAGTCCCTGAGCTGTTTGTTCCTTACGTTTGTATCCAGCTAGTGATAGGACAGAGCTTTCCTTCTGTGCCAGGAGCTAACAAAAACAAAACAATACAAAACACACACAAACACAAAAGAAAAATCCCCCACTTTTCACAGTTTTTGCCAGTTGGCTCTGCACTAACTGGTGCTTTCCTTCAGAGTTTAGCCCTCCCTATGAAGACAAATGGCCCAAGGTGAAAGTGAATTGCAGGATCTGCTTGTCTTTTCTGAACCTATGTCATGCCCTGGTTTTGTGCTTGCTCCTGGCCTTAGAGATTCTCCATTTACAGGAATTCAATGCCCCCTCCACATCTATTCCAAGGGTGAAATAGCCTTTCACCCTTCCTGGATGCTCCACTGTATGGCTTAAGGCAGGTAATCCTTTGCCCCAGGCTGATTCAATTTACTTATTTCTCACTTGCTTTAGCTGTCTGAAAACTGGTTCTCTGCCTTCAGGGCAATTCTGGGAGGCAAGCCTGAGACAAGTTTCCTGATTCAGGCTTCCACTTAATAGATTAGCATTGGCACACAGGCACATAGAGGTTCCTATGCTCCCTCTGAAACTGGGCCAGGGACCCACGATGGGATCAAAGGCTGGCTTCACACCACACCAATGAAAGGGTGGGGGAGCATCTAGTAAGGGTGTTATGAGCTTTGCCTACCATTTTTAAAGCCTCATTTCTTGTTTCAGCACTCATCCAGTTACTGCAACCCTTTAAGTCTTTTTGGGAATTCTGAGGAAGATGGCTCTGCCAGTTTTTGTTAGTTGTTCAAAGGTTCTGTGGGGGAAACGGTACCCTGGAACATCTTATGCCACCATCTTGGTTAAAAGGAAGACAATGTCCCATCACTTTTACCTATTCTAGTCATTAGAATCAAGTTACTAGGTCCAGCTCACAGACTAATATTTCCTGAGTACTGTTAAGGAAAAATAAAATGGTCACCTCATTGAGCATTGTCAGAAAGCACCCCTTTCTAAGAAAGGACTCCCCAGAATACAAAAACAATTGACCTGCAGGGGCTTTCTGAGATAATGGAACAATGGAACACACCCTACAGATCTCTACAGAACTGCAGATAAGCAACACCTGATGATAAACTAATGTTGGTCTAGGAGAAATGGCCTATCAGACTGGACATACCATACTAATCATTGTGTATCTGCTTCCCACACTGTAAAACCTCTCTCATGTAAAATAGAAACTTAGTGTAACCCAGTCAAAACTTCTCCTTGCTTGATTCCGTGTTTGTCCTATATAAGCAACCCCTTTTCACGTCCATGGTGGAGCTTCTTTTCACTCTCTGAATGCACACTGCCTGATTCATGATTTGCTCAATAAAGCTGTGATATTCTAAACTGCATCAAGAGTTTTTCTTTTAACAGTACTTAATACATGCCAGGTACAAATACTCTGCTTCCTTCTGGTCTAAGCCCCAGGCCTGTCATCTGAGTTTGGAGGCCCTCTCTCAGCATTTCAGAGCTCCCCTGGGGCTGAGGAGTGCTTTATTGTTCCCTCTTCCCTACACTGTCCACCTAAGGCTGACGTGTCCACCTAAGTAAATGAGATAGAGCCACACAATTGCTCTGACCCCCTGCTGGATGCACAGCACATCTGAGAAGTTTGCAATTTCCCCTGAACTCTTCCATGGAAAGAGAGAAACAAGTTATCTCTGTTAACCCCCCACGCCTACCAGGGGTTTCCCTTCTTCTACTCCCAGAAACTAGCTTGGCATAGGGAAAAGAACCATTCATTATCCTGAATCTTCCCCTACTGTATTGTTTATGCTCTCTTTTCCTCCAGTTTCCTTGGCTTTTGATATTCAAAACCAAGTCATCCCAATAAAAACACAAACCAAACCAAACTTTTCACTTAAGCAGGAGCTCATACAAAAGTACTTTGCCTTTCACCCAAGTATGAAAGTAAAAAAAAAAAAAAAAAATCCAACACCTCACTTAATTTCTTTGAAATTCTAGCTGTACTTCCCTGAGGTATTAAGAAGGTGATCACTGATGTTTCAATGGCAGAAAGAAGGTACTGGAACAAGGAAGATGGGACCTCAGTTAATATCTCAAAATATGATCCACTACAACATAATTTCCCCAAATTATATATACTTTATGGACATCATTTTAATAATTGGCCAATAGTCTAACCAACAAATATAATTTTTCATTCTCATATTTTGTATTGTTTGTATTTATATTATAGATAACATTATGATTATCTTAGGACATAATTTCCCCCCTGAATTTATATTATATAAATTATATCATAGCATTATTATGTTAAGCCATTACATATCCCAAATTGCTTCCTCAATAGTTGTAGCTGTTTGATTCTAGAATGCTACTGTATTTGGATAAAGCACTAGTAAAGCTAAAGACTTCTGAGCCAACCTTGAAAAAGCTGATTATACTAATTGTCACACTTTCTCGCCTCTTACTTATTCCTCAACTCATTGTGTCTCATTGCTCAAATCACTCCACCGAAACTGCTTCTGCCAAGAATCTCATGGCTAAATCTAAATGCTTCTCTTGTTTGACTTCTCAGCAGCAGTTGACAGTGTTGGACTCTTCCTCCTCCATGAAGCGTCTGTGCTCTCCTGGTTATACTTACTGTCTCCTTTGCAGGTCCATCATCCTCTGTCTAGCCTGTCTATGTTTTCCAGGATCTGTCCTAGGCCCAATGACCTTCTCACTTTAAAGACACCTTAGGCAACTGTGCACATCCCACTTCTAAATGCTGATGTTTCCCAAGCCCCCATCTCAATCTCAGCTCTCCTCAGGGCCCCCACATCCACTCGCTCCCTGGACAGGCCACTCCAGTCTAAGTCCCCAAGTACATCTCAATATCACAATGTTGAAAACTAACATCACGATCTTCCTCTACCCCATAAGTGCCCTGCATTCCCCATCTTGTTGAATGGCATCATCACATATCCAGAAGGAGGGCATTGCCTCCTTCTCTTATCCAGATTCAATCAATCCCCAGTGTTGCTGATTCTAGCTCTAAATATCTCTCAGATCTGTCCACATTTCAAGCCCTGTCACTATGAGCCCAGGCCCCCATCAACCCGTGTCTATATTCTGGTATAGCCATCCAACTTGGCTCCCTGCTTGTAGTCTTGACTCCCTCCGTGCACATTCTTGATGCTGCAAGGAGAGTGAGTTTTCTGAAATGCAAACTTAATTACAACCTTTCCTGGCTCAAAACCTTGCAGTAGCTCCCCATTGCCTCAGAATAAAATTCAAAAGCTTTAGGGGGCTTTAGAACCCTTAAAGCCCCAACCAACCTCTTGCCCCTTCAACCATTTCCTCACTCCATCTCGTGGTCCAATTAGGCGGGGCTCTTTTCAGTTTGGTGGTGGTGGTGGGGGGGTTGTGCCAAGCTCTCCTCTCAGGTAATCTAAATGGCGTGGGGTGGGGTGATGGTGGTCCTTCTCTTGCCTCCATAATGCCTGATGCTCCCACCATTATAGCACTTTCACGATGTTGTAATTGCCAGTGGCAGTCTCTCCTATCACACAGGAAGCTCCTCCCCCCAGAGACTGCGTTTCAGCCAGCTTCTCAGCATGGGCCCAGCCCGCATCGCCTCTGCAGTCGCCGGGCTTCAAGACGCCCTAGGCGCTGCGTGGGACTCGGGCCTCCGGCCTCGGGCCTCGAAGACCTAGCGAGCACGCATGGCTGGGGCGGGGCGGCGCGCGGTCCCAGAAGGGGGCGGTCCCTCGCCGCGCGCGCGCGCTTTCCGCCCCCTTCCTTGCTGCGCTTGCGCGCAGGGGGCAACCGTTGCAGGGCGCCCAGGCCCCTGAGGTGGGTTTGTCGACTGCTGACACCCTCCAGTTTCGGCTCTGAGGTACCCGGCCTGGTGGCCCCAGGACGTTCCAGTCGCATGGCGGTGTGCTTCGGACGATGCCCATGAAGTCCTTAGCCCTTCTAGTTGTGCTGTTGCTATGGCCTTCGTCCGTGCTGGCAGATCCGAGTGAGTGACCGACCCAGGGGACACTCCGGGGGGAACGTCGCTGGCTACAGGGCCGACCCGAAGCCCGGCTCTTTCTTTACCCTCTGATTCCCCGGTCCTACGCTCCTTCCAAACCCCACCGTCCAGGGTCCTGGCCTCCCAGCACTGAGGTGTCCCCTCTCCTATTCCTGACTTTCTCCGCCGCCAACCCGCACGCTGCCCTGCAAACCAGGAAGAGCAGTGATTGGGGTCATTGGTCCCAAACGTGACCAGTGACCCGGGATGCGCCTGTCTGGGCAGATTGGGCTCCCGGGTTGCAACTTTCTCACCCCCTGTCGGAGACTTTCCTTGATGTTAACCTCTTCCTGTTTCACCAGAGATGCCCTGCACGTGTAGTAGTGCAGGGGTCGGCAGACCACGGCCAGCGGGCTCAATCTGCCTGCTTTTGTATGGCTGGCCAGCTAAGAATGGTTTTTACATTTTAAAATGTAAATATTAAATATCATATTTCATGACATCTAAAAAAGTATGAAATTCAAATTTCATTGTTCATAAATAAAGTAATTATAACACAGCCCCTCTCATTCCTTTACATACTGTCCATGGCTGCTTCCTGGCGCTCAAACAGCAGAGTTTAGTTGCCACAGAGACAGTATGGCCTGCAAAGCTAAAATATTTGCTGTCTGGCCTTTTACAGGAAAAGTGTGATCTGTGTAGTAAAACTTGGAAAGTATGTAGACTCTGGGCAGCTATCCAGGACACTCATGTAACCCTTTGTGCAGTTCCACAGAGCAGCCTCCAGGTGCACAGGATTCAAAGCCTCAGTTAAGCAGAATTACAAATTACTACTTGCCAAGGAGCTCTTTGGTCCCTCCCCAATATGGAAAAATAATAAGGTCAAATTTGGGGGCACTAAGAGTATTCAAGTCTAAATATCTGGGACTCCAAATATGACTGTGAGACTTGTTCATCTGGTCTGATCCTAATCAGTGTCGTATTTAGTGATGCAGTTTGTTTGAATCAAATAAATAAAATTTAATGTGTAAGTGTGTGAAAAAGTACCTTAGTGCAGGCTAATTATGCAAAACAATTTTTCAGAATTCTTAAAAGTTTCTTAGTTAAAAATTATATTTAAAAGATGAAAATACACCACCACCTAAGTTATGAATAATAGTGGAAAAAGCTCTAGATAACTGAAGTTAGCCCTTTAAATACTAGCACTTAACCATTTTTTAGTTTTTTTTATAAATATCTTGGTAAATTTTTTTTCCTTGTCATAAGGAAACAACACACTCATTTCTTGATGCCTGAAGGTCATTTTTACTATCACCAACTATTGCAACTACTTTGGTAATTGTAGATCAGTAGGTCACAATTGACTAACATGAGATTTTAGTTGAGGTAATATTAATATTGTTGCATTCTGGGACTGATGGGCAGCAGCCCCTAAATCACAGTCTAAACTCCTGCCTCCTGCATCTTGCGTAACTGCAAAATTTCATGGCCTATTCTTTTTCTCTGCTTCCTCCTCCCTAAACTTCCTTAAGGCTTGTAGGAAATGAGAAGATACTTCTTAGAAAAATGAATGCTTTTTTGGTTGAAGATATAGGTTATGTAAGACATAAGGAAGATACAGGTCTTAGATCATAGAAGATATCTTGGAAAATGTAATTTACCTCTTTTTCAAAGAAGTGGATTAAGGGACCCTACATTCTCTGTCTCTCATTCTTTTTCTCTAAATTTGACTTTATTGATTTACTTTTTAAAAAAAAATAGGTATGCCAAAAGAAATAGGTTTATCATTGTGTTTCATTTAAATCAGTTTATATGAACACTATTCCAACAATTGTAATTGAGAGTTAAATAAAAAATGTTCTCTCATAACTAAGCTAAGTCATTTAGGATTTTACAATGAAAAGTACAGCTTTGACAAATTTTTTCTAGACTACTAAGACAGTTTTGAGGTTATCTTATATAGAATCATAGGCATTGTATTAAGTAACTATACTTTTGAAAAACCTCAGTACTTTGGTAACTGCCTATATCTTTCCAACAGGCCCAACCCAAGTGTAGCTAGTACTGGTTTAATTCAGTATGACCTGAATAAGACTTGAGGTACAGAAGTCTGCTCTCCCCTACCTACACACCTATCCTGATGGTGTTGGATATACTCTTTACATATACTTAAGTTTTATATACATTCAATTAATTTCCTTGTATCTGATTTTTTCATAGTTTTAGTTTATTTTCCACTTCTTAAAAAGATGCCTATTTAATATATTTGCACTGTACAAATTGCCTTACATTAAAAAAGTATAACTTCTAAAGTAATATTACCATAATGTTATATATTTAAATAATGTTAACTAATACTAAAATAAATCATATAATTTGCATTTTATAATTTTAAGTCACTAAATATTCATAGGACTGAAGCTATAAATACAAGAGTGTGAAATGTTAGTTTTTGTGTTTTTATTTTAATCTGATGATAATTTTTTTTTTTTTTTTTAGGTTCGTCTATTTGCCTAAATCAGCAGAAATAGGGTTAATGGTATAGGATCTTTTTAAGCCAGGCTGGCAAAACCGCTTAACTTGCTTCTTTAGATTGGTTAAAGAATGGTTCAATATATGGATCTTTGTCCTCTCTCTTTGTACATAGGAAGACCTTTGTCCACACAGGGCAACAGCAGTGGTAAGGCAGCAAAAATTGTGCAAACCTATTGGCAAATAAATTAAAAGGAAAAGCAGAGTTCTTTTATTTCAAGTATATTTTAAAGATAAAATTCACTTGGTTTTGGTGCTGTAAGTTCACTTTATACTGCTTTAAGTCCCAATGGTATGACAATTGGGAGGGTCTCTCAAATCTGAGAATAAATATCATGACAAATTTCATTAATGTTTGAGATAATGAAAGTGTCATCTAATATGTGAATGTCCAGAGGGTGGCCTCTGGGGAAGTAGCAAGAAGTCTCATTAGCCTATTCATTAATGTTTTGTGGGGAAAAGTCATGCCTTTCTGTTCTTTTGACCATATTAGTCCTTAACTGGATATCCTTCAAACTTTTGATAATTTATATAAGATTAAATTTAAGCAACAGTTTTTCTTACCTGAATAAAATGATATAAAGTATAATATTATTTAAACAACAATATTTTCTTCTTTTTTAATGTCATAAATTTTTAGCTTTTTAAAAACACAACTTATTTTACTTAATTATAATTTTTTCCTAAGGCTCCAATATTCATACCTTGGCCAGCTGGAACCACTGTGAGCTGTCTTATTTTGATAGGATCCCATACAGTTAAAAAAAACTTGTTTTCTGACAATAACTAGCTATTTCAAGCCTGCATTGTATCTTTCCTGCTCTAAATGGAATCAGCCATCCTTCCAAGAAGACGTAGTATTGAACATGGTATTAGAGATCAAAGTGCCTGGGGTACATATCAAATTTATGTGGCAGAGTGATATTGCTATTTGGTCCATTTTAGTGAACAGAACTAGAAGAGATGTATTTAAGAATCATGAGTTTATTTTGAGTTCAGTTAAATTTTAGCATTGGTCATAGGATTGCTTCTTGATTTATAACTCTTTACATAATGAAATTTGTATTCCTTTTAAAATATGTAATTAGTTGAGGCTGTCTTGGTTTTCTATTGCTGCCCTTAAAAAAGCCTCAAATCCTTGTGGCATAAAACAGTAATTTATTATTTTCCATGATTCTGTTGGTTGATTAGACTCAGCTGGGCAGTTTTTCTGCTTCATATGGTATAGCTGATGTCACTCATGTAACTGCATTCAACTGACAGCTCAACTGGGGTGAGAACAAATCCATCAATATGGGAAGGAACCCAAGAACATGAATACCATGAAGTACAAAGTCGTAAAGTTACATTTCTTTAACAGGAAATCTTGATTAATCTGAGCATAATTATTTGTTATTTTACCTGTCAGCAAAAATAAAAATTTGAATTAGTAGTAATATTAACAAGTTCTGGGAAAACTACTGGATGAATAATAAAATGATTCCTTTTGTGACCATTCTTTGGGTATACTTGTAGCAGTTTGGCAGTTTGATATAGTTATGAATTCCAAAAATAGATATTGGATTATGCTTGTAAACTGGTCTGTTCATCTGGGCATGATTAAGTTATGATTAGGGCTTTCATTGGGCCCTGCCCCCTGGTGGGTGGGGAATCAAGGATAAAATACATGGCAAAGGACAGAGTTGTAGTTTTTGATTCGTAGTTCTGATGTTGGGGTCTTGAGCTAGAGCCCTGGGAAGTAAGCATACAGAGGAGCTTGGTCGTGAGGAAGGAGAGGAGGCCCCGGGAAGAGAGGAGCCATTCTCCTGATAGTCTACAGCTGGCCTTATGGAGAGAACAAGCAGCTGAACCTGGAGAGAATCAAGCCCCAGGAAGAGAGAAACCCATCCCTCACAGAGTTGGGTGAAGGAAGTAACTTATGCTTAACGGCCTGGTAACTGTAAGCTTCTACCCCAAATAAATACCTTTTATAAAAACCAACCGATTTCTGGAATTTTGCATCAGCACCCCTTTGGCTAACTAATACAGAATTTGATACTGAGGAATGGGGAAGTGCTTTTGCAATTACCAAAATGTTGGAATGGTTTTATAAATGGGTAAGGGGTATTTTTTGGAGGAATTGTGAGATGCTGAATGGAAAAGGCCTAGATTGCTTTGCAGAGACTGTTGGTAGCAATATGGAGCCTAAAATTGTTTTTGATAAGGCCTTAGAAGGAAATCATTGTGAGATGGATGCTAAAGAGACTTTTTATGATGCCTTAGAAGTAAATCATAAAACTATTATTGGAAACTGGAGGAAAGGCGATCCATGTTTTAAAGTTGCAGAGAACTTAGCAAGATTAACTCCTGGTGTTTTATGGAAGACAGAATTTGAAAATGGCGAGCCTCGGTTTTTAGCTGAAGAACTTTCCGAAGTAAACCCGGAGAAGGTGGCTTGGCTTCTCCTTGCAGCTTATAGCAAAATGCTAGATGAGAGAAATACGCTGATGACTGAACTATTGGGCACAAAGAAAACAGAAACTGATTCTGGAAATCCCAAGCCTCTAGAAATCAAGCTCTCAGGTGATAGTGCCCCATTTGAGGACTTAACTAAACTTGGAACTTGTAAATCAGGATTGAAGATGCAGTTATCTCAGAAAGACTTGTGGAAAGTCTTACTGATGGTTTGAACCCCTGTTTTTTTCATGCTAAACCAACAACGTTTTTGAGAGTGCTTATGAACAAAACCACTGTCAGCTTGGACCAAAAGGGACATGGAAAGGAGAGATTGAAGGAGAAACGGCTTTAAGAGGAAAACCATGGAAGCTAAGATCTGGAATTAAGACATTGCCTTGGGCCAAGAGAGGAACCCCACCCATGTGTACAGAGAGGGTGAGTTTGCCCCAGCAGTTGAAGAGGGTGGATGTTTCCACCTGATGTTCTGGGAGAGTTTTGCCACCCCAGGGTACAGAGAGGGTGCAGCGCATTCCTCAAGGATTAGGGCAGTTAAGGTCAGCATCCCATAGGTCTGAGAGGGGTACTCCTGTCCCCCATAGATTAGGGAAGGCCAGGTGGTCAACTCGTTGCTCTGAGAGGGTTGAGCCTGTATGCCAAAGGTTAGGGGGTATATTGTCTTCACCTCACTGAACTAGGGGGGTTAAGACTCTAACCCAAAGATTGGGTAAGGTGTGGCAATCACCCCAGCACTCTTGGAGGGTGAGGTCTGGAGCTTGGTCGACACCCAGATGCTTGATGAGGGTGGAACCAAGAAAACGGCTGTTGGGTAAGCCTGTGGAAAGAGTGGGTCCCCATGTGGCCCCAAGGAGAAGAAACCGTTGTCTTAAGAGTGACTCTCAGACTTTGAAATCAAAGGGAGGATGCCCTGCAGGTTTACTGAACTGTAGAGGATTCATTACTCATGTTTCCCTCCCAACTTCCGCTTATGATAATGGAAATGTTTATCCTTTGTCCATTTGTGTATTGGAAGCAGATGAATGGTTTTGTAAGTTTCAGAGGTCTACAGCAGACAAGACTTTGCCCCAAAACAAACTGTATTTCTTTAAACTGATTATGTTATGATTTTGTACTTACATTGTTACTGATTTAAGGTTTTTGTGTTTTTTTTTGTCTTTATTTTTTTAAAAATATTTTAAAAGATGCTTAGATTACATAAATGTTACACAAAAATCACAGGGATTCCCATGTTCCCCACCTCCCACACCTCCCACAATCTCTCACATAAACATCTTTCATTAGTGTGGCACATCACCTGCAATGGATATACACATCCTGGGGCTTTGCCTTAAGGTTTTTTTAATATTGCAATGTATTTTTGAAATTCAGAGGGTGGAGTGTAGCAGTTTGGCAGTTTGATATAGTTATGAACTCCAAAAATAGATATTGGATTATGCTTGTAAACTGGTTTGTTCATGTGGGCATGATTTAAGTTATGATTAAGGCTTTGATGGGCCACATCAGTAGGGCATTGAACCCCACCCCTTGGTGGGTGGGGAATCAAAGATAAAAGACATGGCAAAGGACAGAGATGGAGTTTTTGAGTTGCGTTTCTGATGTTGGAGTCCTGAGCTAGAGCCCCGGGAAGTAAGCATACAGAGGAGCTTGGTCATGAGGAAGGAGAGGAGGCCCTGGGAAAAGAGATGAGCCATTCACCTGATAGTCTACAGCTGGCCTTGTGGAGAGAACAAGCAGCTGAACCTGGAGAGAATCAAGCCCCAGGAAGAGAGGAACTCAGGAAACCGGACCCCTCACAGAGTTGGGTGAGAGAAGTAACTTATGATTTATGGCCTGGTAACTAAGCTTCTACCCCAAATAAATACCCTTTATAAAAATCAACTGATTTCTAGTATATTGCATCAGCACCCCTTTGGCTGACTAATACAATACTCCACTAATGAAGCACAGTTATACCGCTTTGGTTTGAGTAGAAAGTGCTTTCAGTACAGTTAAGTTCATTTTCCTTTGAAGGTGTTGGTGTTTTAACTGGCATTTCTAACACGTAACACCTGACAGCTTTCAGGTGTTACTTGGTAGCAGCACTTAACTTCTGTAGGATAAGAGAAATCTATTTTACTTTACATGGATGGAAAATACAAGCAATGTGTTGTTCAAAGTCATGGACAAGTTTCATTCAGCCAAAATCTGGTCCACCTATAAATGATTTGATGCTTGGGTATATATTTAAGTTTTATATACATGATCTCATTATAGATAAAGCCATTCTGGTTTTCATTTTTGTGGTAATAAAAATCCCAGTTATATTTGAATCTTTTAAAAAAATGGGCATCAGGAAGTGGCTGTGGCTCAATTGGTTGAGTTCCCGTTTACCGTTTGGGAGGCCCCGGATTTGATCCCTGGGGCTTCCTGGTGAAGCAGCTCCTGTGCGGCGCGGTGAGCTCAGGGCCTGTGCAGCACGGTGAGCTGGCGCAGCAAGACGACCCAATGGAGGGAGACAGGAAGACTCAGAAAGACGCGCAGCAAATGGACACAGCGAGCACAAGCAGCAAGGGGGGATAAATAAATAAATATTAATCTTTTTGAAAAATGGGCATCAGTAATTCTTAGTTATATTTTGGGTGCAACCATCCATAATTCTTGGTTGAATTTTGGGTACACTTAATTAACATGTGAAGGTTATGGATCAAAGACAAAGTATCAATATATGTGTTCTTTAAGCAAAAAGATCAGATGTATTCCACTAAACTTTAACTTTTTAGTCTTGGTCTGAAAGTTTTAAAATTTATCCTTCACTCTTTACTGAACCACCTGATTTTCTCCACCTGCCCTCCCCATTATATGTAACATTTTGCTACTACCCTTAACTTAAAAGGTATGTATACTAGTAGCAACCTGCATGTTAAAATTATGATATATTTGACTATAATTTTTAAAGCATAAATTGTATTTTAGCACATGAGCATATAGCACCTATTTTATATTGAGACATGGATTTCTTTTTTAGAATTACATCTTGACTTTTGGTGTTTTTGAGTGTGTTTCTTTGTATAGCCCAGTTATTGCATTATATATATATAACTTATCACAGTCTATTGGTATAACTGTTTAACCGGTTTGAGGGAACTATAGAAACCTCACCTCCCTTTATTTTCTTTAACCCTCCCCAAATTATTATATAACTGTCTCGAATATTTCCTTTGCATATACTGAGAAACACATTTGAAAGTATAATTTTTGTTTCAACTGTCAATATAATATGGCCATTTGGTATTGTTTATGAATTCCAAAAATAGATACTGGATTGTGTTTGTAAACTGGTCTGTTCCTTTGGGTGTATTAGATTGTATACACCCTTTTACTTTATTAAAATCAAGATTAGGGCTTTTATTTGATCATGTCATTAGGGTGACTGGGTTTGAGTCCCCGCCTAGAGCTAGTCTACAGCTGTGGGCTATATAAATGGATGTTCAATCAAAGACAGTGAAGTAAATACATGGAGAAGGAGAACACAGAGAGTTTAGTTTTGGATGCTGGAGCCCCAAGGAGAGAACCAAGCTGTTCGCCTGATAATTTGCAGCTGAAGAGACCGGAGCCCCGAACAGCCAAGAAAGCCTGGAAAGAAACAAGCCCTGGGGAGAGAGACAAGCCTTATGCCAGCCTACAGCTGAGATTGGAAGAAGCTGGGACCACGGAGCCTTAAGAGAAAGGAGGAAGCCTGAATCCTCACAGACATTGTCCGCCATCTTGTGTCAACATATGGCAACAGACTTTGGGTGAGAAAGTACCTTGCGTTGGACTCTTTACGGCGTGGTTATTGTACACTTCTACCCCAAATGAATACCCCTTATAAAAGCCAACAGAGTTCTGGTACTTTGCATCAGCACCCGTTTGGTTGACTAATACACATAATTTAGAAAACTTAAGAGAAGGGAAGACTATTGTATTTACCCATATTTTTGCTTTTTCTATTATTTTTAATTCCTGTGTTCCAACATTCCTTCTTTTCTCATTTCCTGTCTGTGTAGTGAACTTTTAGCTACTCTTTTAGGAAGGATCTTCTGGCAACAGCTTCTCTTAATTTTACTTAATCTGAAAGTATCTTGATTACCCCTTCAGTCTTGATGGATATTTTCTCTGACTATAGAATTCTGGGTTGAGAGTTCTTTTCTTTCAACACTTGAAAAATATTGTGACCTCAGTGGTTTCTAATGAGAAATCCACTGCCATTCAAATTGTTGTTCCTTTATAGATACGGTGTCATTGTTCTTTCACATCTTTTGAGACTAAAGTCTTTGTCTTTAGTTTTCAGAAGTTGAATATGTTATGTCTTGGCAAGGATTTCCTTACATTTGTCAAGTTTGGGGGTCAATCAGCTTCTTTAATCTGTAAATTCATGTATTTTGCCAAATTGGGAAATTTTCAGCCATTAATTCTTTAAATATTTTTTTAACCTCACCCTCTTTCTTCTTTCCTTCTAAGAATCTGATGAAATAAATGTTAGACCATTTTATTACAGTTCCACAGGTCCCTGAGGCTCTATTCATTTTTTTCAGTCCATTTTTGCTGCTTTTCAGATTGGGAATTTTATTATTCTGTCTTTCAGTTAACTGATTCTTCTTCTCCTACTCCTCGTCTTCCTTCTTCTTCTTTTTGATGTAAACTTTTTATTTTGAAATACTTTCAAACTTACAGGACAGTTAAAAAAAAATACCAGAGTGGATGTGGCTCATGCAGTTGGGCGCCCGCCTCCCACATAGGAGGTCCCAGGTTTGGTTCCTGGTGCCTCCTAAAGAAGACGAGCAAGACAGTGAGATGACTTGAAGGGCTGGCGTGGCAAGGTGATGCGAGATGTTGCAACAAGATGACACAATGAGGAGGCACAACGAGATATATAACATGCAGGGAGCGGATATGGCTTCAGCAATTGGGCACTTCCCTCCCACATGGGAGGTCCCAGGTTAGGTTCCCAGTGCCTCCTAAAAGAAGATGAGCAGACACAGAGAGCATACAATGAACAGACACAGAGACCAGACAACGAGCACAAACAACGAGGCAGGGGAGATAAATAAATAAACCTTTAAAAAAACCCCACAAACCCCATACAGAGAATTCCAACAGACTCTTATCACCCCGGAAATCCAGATCCACAAATTTTAACATTTTTGCCACATTTGCTTTACATTCTATTTGTTAATCTATCAGTCATCTATCTTGTCTATCAATCTATTTTCTGAACACTTGAGTGTACATTGTATACATTATGCTCCTTGAACACTAAATACTGCCATGTACCTTTCCTAGGAACACAGATATTCATTTATGTATCAATTTTAAGTGCAGTTATCAACTTAATAAAATTTAACATTGATAAAAAGCTTATAACCCATATTCCAATTTTTTCAGTCCCAATAATGTTCTTTTGAGCCTTCTCTCCTCTCTAGTTGTATCCAGTTCACGATCATGTATTGCCTTAATTATCATCATCTCTTTATTTGCTCTTTTTTTTCCTTTTTTAAAATGATGGGAACATGTATACAACATAAACTTTCCCATCTGAACTACTCCCAAGCATACCATTCAGTGGGATTAATCACATTCACTATTTTGCATACCCTTACCACCTTTCATTACTAAAACTTTCTCATTTTCCCAATCAGAAACTCTACACCTATTTTGCATTAACTCCCCATTGCCTCTGCCCGCCACTCCTGTACCCTGCTTTCTGTCTCTATAAACTTGCATAGTCTCCAGTATTTTCTATGTAGTTACCATGGATTTAACTTTAATATCCTAAATCTATAACAAATCTGTTTGCTTTGATACCAACTTAACTTCAAAAGTATACACAAACTATGTTCCCAAACGCCTATGCCCCCTCACCTTATGTAGTTCTTGTCACAAATTGCATGTTTATACACAAGTACTGATTTATGAATTTGATGTTTAGATCCTGTAGTAAGTAAAAAGTGGACTTAATAAAAAATAAAATAGTACTAGTATTTATATTTATCCCTGTTGTTAACCCATACCAGAAATCTTTATTTCTTCATGTGACTTTGATCTATTGTCTATTGCCTTTTCCTTTCAACCTTCAGAACTCTCATTAGCATCTCTTGTGGGGCCAGTCCGAACTCCTTTAGCTTTCATTTATCTAGGAATAATCTTAATTCCTTCCTCATTTTTGAAAGACAGTTTTGCTGGATATCTGAGTCTTGGTTGGCAGTTTTTTGCTTTCAGCAATTTAAATATATCCTCCCACAGCTTTCTTGCCTCCATGGTTTTGTATGAGAAATTGGCACTTATTCTTATTGAGGCTTCCTAGTATGTGACATGTTGCTTTTCAATTGTGGCTTTCAGAATTCTTTATCTTTGATTAAAAATATAATCAACAGTTTGATTATAATATGGCACAGTGAAGGTCTATTTGGGCTTATCCTGTTTAGAGTTCATTGAATGTCTTAGATTTGTATATTCAAGTCTTTCATTAAATTTAGGAAGCTTTCAGCATTATTTCTTTGGTAAGCTTGATGGTGTACCACAAGTTCATGGGGCTCTGCTCTTCAATATTTCAAGATGATTTCAATAGTCTTATCTTCAAATTCACTGATTCTTTCTTCTACCAGCTTCAATCTGCTCTTGAACCCCTGTAGGGAATTTTAAATTTCTATTACTGTGGTTTTCAGCTCTGTTTGGTTCCTTTTCATAGTTTCTGTCTTTCTATTGATATTCTCTTTGTGTTCATCTATCATTTTCCTGATTTCTTTTAGGTTCTTTGTCCATGTTTTCCTTTAGCTCTTGAAGCATATTTAGTATCATTTTCTTACAGTCATTAGTATGTCCCAGGTCTGATCCTCCTCATCAGTAGTTTCTTCTACTTTTAATTTTCTCCTTGACCTGGGTCATTGCTTCCTGTTTCTTTGTATGTTTTGTAATCTTTTGTTGAGACCTGAACATTTTGATATTTTAATGATGTGTTG
>JAQZBX010011324.1:29348-43127 GCA_029593785.1 Cabassous unicinctus | reverse complement strand
GGTGGAGTGGACATCACCTTCCAAGTCCCCTCAGGATGGGGGGAGGAACTGTGGACTAGAGTGGACTTGGTGGTGTTCTGTTGTAGACATATTGTGATTCAGGCAATGGAAGAAATTGTAACAGTGAGGTGGAGCCGGTGGCCACTGGACATTTTTGGGGCAGGGTGAGGAGGGGCAGTTGAAATGCTCGGGCTTTTTTGGGACTTTGGGGGTTGTCCTGAGTGGCGAAGCAGCGACGAATGTAGGCCATTTTCCATCAGAATATACCATGCAGAACTGGGTGGGAGAGAGTGTGGCCTGTGATGTGAACTGTGGTCTATGCTCGGTGGCAAGGCCCCAGGATGTGTATATCCTTTGCGGGTGTAGTACCACGTGGATGGGGAATGGTTGTGTGGGGTGTTGTTGGGGGTGTGGGCGGTGGGGAGCATGGGAATCCCTGTAGTTTCTGAGTAATATTTGGGTAATCTAGGCACCTTTATAAAATGTATACATATATATATATCAAATAACATTTATGTAAACAAATGCACATATATGCATATGTATTATATATCATTTTACAAATAAAAAAAATTAATTTGCTATAAAAAAAAAAAGACAAATCAAAGTTTTTCATAAGCCAAAGTAAACAATGTGGTCTAAGGATCCACATGTTTAAAAACTGCAAGGAGGTGAGTACAAGAAAGCTCTGGTGGTATTGTCATTGGGGGCAGGGAATGGTAGGACTGAGATGGATGCAGGTGAAACTGCAGGCATGGTACTTGCAAGATTATTCACTTTATTTCATTAAGCTGTACATTTATTTTTTGGGGTTTTGTTTTTTCAGTCCATTTTTTATATTATAATAAACCTTTTTTTAAGTGAAGCCATATAAAATAAATTTACTTTGTGTTATTTCCAGAGTAAAGAAAAGGAAGCTGTGCCTGGATGTTACAAAGACACATCTTTGAGCTCAATATAAAAAGTAAGTAAAAGGCAATGATTAAAGGAAAGAGATTGCTTCAAGTGCAAAGAAATTTCTGTCTGTGAAGTTATGTAAATACAAGTAATGTGAATACTCTGTGGAATGATTTCCTATGCAAAGCAGAAGACTGAATTCAGGGCTTTTGAGGACCATTTCAACTCTAAAATTTTATGGGCTTTTAATTCCCAACATTATCCCAAAAATAATGTTCAGAAAAAGCCAAGTGCATTTTTCAATCAAGGCCTTTGTGGAGATAAAGTCAACTCCACCAGTGAGGTTTATCAATTCAATGAGTGCACAGTGTTAGACATTTTGTGGTACATTTGTTTGTGCCTTTTTTTTTAAGTAATCAAAATTAAGAAAAACACCTTCCATTTTAGCTCTAAGCCATCATGGTAAAATCACTAGAGTGAAAAATGAAGGGAATAAAGTAGACAGACTACTAATGCTTTGCAGCTAGATGGACACATATTATAACTTTTAAAATTCTGTAGGAACCCAGAACAGTTCCAAGTGCTTTCACAAATAGTAATCTTCACAACCTCAGCTGGAAGAGGGGGCTATTATTTTCTTCACTTAACACATAAATAGACTGGATACAAACAGTTTAAAAAACTGCCCAAGGACACAGAGCTTCTAAGTGGTAACTATGGGATTTGATCCAAGGCATTCTGGGCACTTAAAAGCAATATTTGACTTAACTGAAATCCTACTATATAAAAAGTGGATCACAATTCAATTTGCATTTTGTGTTGATAAAACTACATCTCTATTTAACATTGCTAGATATTAACAGACCATTCTTTACAGTTATAATATTTTACTTAAAATGTTCATAACAACAATATACTATTGTTAATTTATCTTCAGTTTATTTTACTATAACTTCAGTAAATCAGGTTATTTTCCTTAGCACCAAAGAGACTATAAATGCAATGTAACTGGGTCAGAAGTTATGGATTGGAAAAATTAAAAAATGATTTGGTCATTAACCATTCCATCTATTGGATGGTATGCTACAATATCAGAAATAATAGTAAGATTGATTTAATTTTTACCTGTTATCTGTACTATTTTAGAGCTTAAATGAGGTGATGAATTTATATATGTAGTTCCAAAGCAACCAGAAGATCCACTCCTGTGTCTGTGTATATTCCATGGGGAAAATGAATTCACCAATTGTTCCATAAACTGCCTTTTGTTTGAATCGCCTGCCTTGCTAATTGTGCTGAATGGCCAGGTAGATAGTAGCTGACAGCGATGTTGCTATGTGAACAAATGGATCTAGAATTGGTTTAAGTGTAACTGCATCAAATTGATGAGGCTGATGAGGTGGGGAGACTAAACAGTATTCATTAAAAGTATCCAAAACAACATATGACCTCTGTACATGTAAATAACAGCTACCAATAAGAAAGGTGGTTATTTCCTGGCACCAAAAACATACAGGAGAAAGCCAGTGTCATAGGAAACACCAAGACTGATGCAGGAACAGCAGTGGCACCCAGTGTTGTGAAGGAGTGAAGGGGGTGGTGAGCATGATCATGATTGCAATTTTGAGGATTGGGGGCAGACATTGGAAAGTGAGCATGCAAAGTGGTTTTGCTACCAAATATTGGAGCTTATCCCAAGAATAGATATAATATAAAATTTACTTGAGCCCCCTTTGATAAGGGAAATGTTATCAGTTATCAGGATCTTGTGATGCTAGTATCATAGTGTCAAGAGAGAGCAACTCCTCCAAATACATCCCACTCTTAAAACTATTGGTTTCATAGCTTTATTAAGCAAAATACATAGAACCATGGATGATATACCATATTAAGTCTTTTCAATATTTTACAATTTTGTCTGATTGCATTTATCATGTTATTTTTAGAACCACTTTGGATATGATTAAATATAAAGGAGCTATGGGCACTGAATACTTGGAAAAAAGAGTGATACCCCCAGTGGAAGAAAGCATGCAAATCACTGAGGTTTAGATACCCATGACAAACTTTGGAGATTTTATACTTCTGTCTAAGGCTGACACCATTTTTATTTACCATAGTATTATCTCTTAGCCTTTCATGAGAAGCATTGGGAATAGGCAATAAAAGTTCTGGAACAGACTTCATCCTTCTGGGGTTTTCTAATAGACCCTGATTAGAGCTCATCACCACTGTGGTTATTTTCATCTTCTATATTGTGACTCTGCTAGGAAACACAGCCATCATTCTTGTATCTCACCTGGACACCCAGCTGCATAACCCCTTGTATTTCTTATCCAATCTGTCTTTTTTGGACCTCTGTTATACAACTGGCAATTTCCAACAGATGCTGGTAAACCTCTGGGGCCCCCCAAAAATCAGTAGTCTATTGAGGGTGCATGCTCCAATTTGTCTTTGCCCTCAACATGGGAGCAACAGAATGTCTTCTCTTAGCTGTGACCTATGACTGCTATGCTGCAATCTGTCAACCTCTTCAGTACACAGTCATAATGCATCCCCAGCTTTGCCAGAGGATGGTGCTCTCTGCCTGGTTGGGTGCTCTTGGCAGTGCTTTAATCCTTTGTCCCTTGACTTTGAAGTTGCCAAGGTGTGGGCACTGGGAGGTAGATAATTTAATTTGTGAGATGTCAGACTTGATCAAGATGGCTTGTCTCTATTCAAAAGTAATTGAGGTTGTTGTGTTCACACTTGGAGTCATTTTTCTTCTAGCATCTCTATCACTGATTCTTATCTCATACAGAGTTATCACTCAAGCTGTCACATGGATCAGGTCACCAGCAAGGTGGCATAAGGTTCTGAATACATGTGGATCTCACCTCACAGTCATAACTATATTTTATGGAACAGTCATTTATATGTACCTGAAGCCACAGAATAGTGCATCCCAAGATCAGGGGAAGTTCCTTATTCTCTTTTACACAATTGTCACACCTAGCCTTAACCCTCTGATCTACACTTTAAGAAACAAAGATGTAAAGAGTGCAGTAAAGAGAATACTGTAGAGGGAAAAGTGTTCAGCAAATTTATTAGATGGGAAAAAATCAGAGTGTAGAGAGGTAAAGAAATAATATCAGCCTTTGTCAAGACAAGCTTCATCAATTCATTCAATAAGCTCTTCTTGGGTACATGGGATTTTGATACATGGGATTCACCATGTATCAAAAATTGTACTAGGTGGTAACTTTAAAAAAGTAGAAAAATAGAGAAAAATTACAATAAGAGAGATGTAGATAAAGTTCCATAAATAAAATACAGTCCATTAGCTTAAAAAGCCCCAGGACTAATCAGGAACAAAGATAAATAAAGATATAATTATAAAATATAGTAGGTGCAGTAATAGAGACTTGAGCAGATCATTGAGAAAAGACTGCATACTGGTGTGTGTCACTTCTGGGTCATCTGCTAGGGATGAAGCTGCTTGGTCCCACCTTCTTTCTTGGCTGAAATGTTGATGTGGAGGGTACCCAGACTTGGCAATACAGGTGAGAACAAAACCCTGGGAGTGAACAGAGCAATTGGATGGAAGGAGAGTTCCTTAGTGCCTGAGGCAGAGCCACTCACTAGCAAAGCATCATCTCCAGACTACCAGAGGAGAAAACCTTCTGCATATTTACTAGAGTAAACCACTGCATTTGGGGTCTTTAGCTTTTACTATTTTCTGGCATGATAATGAATTTGGCCTTCATCCTGTATGACAGTTTGGTACCTGGACCAGTAGCAGCAGCAGGAGGGAAGTTGGTAGAAATGTACCTTCTTGGGCCCCAAACCAGACCTACTGAATCAACAATTCAAAAGTGGGCCCATCATTCTATGTTTTTTAATCAAGCACACCATGCTATTCTGATTAGGCTAATATTTGAGAAACATGATTGTAGGGAATATAGTGAATGCCTCTAGCTAGAAAAATAACACAGTTTTGTAGATCATCCTGGCAGATATGTGGAAGGGGGGAAGATCTTAATTTCTCAAAGCTTTTAAATAAGCAGTTCTCAAATGTCCCAAATGCCAGGCTCCAACTCAGTGCCTGTCCACAAGATACTTTTTTTACCACCAATGTGGATAAATAAGAAGCTTCACATAAATTTAAATGAAATCAAAGTAAAAGGTTATTTTTTATTTAATACTAACCCTTCTTGCACTTGGGTTTATAATGTTCTTGCTTTTATTGAATAATGGGAGGGGTCAAGGATAATTTTTGAAAAGGAGTGTGATGTTCTTAACAGAAAAAACAGAATTTTGAATGATGAATCTCTTGTTCATCACCCAATTTTTAAAATTTTACTGGTAAATACATTTAAAATCTGGGACCCCTATGTTAGAGAATAGTCTTCTCCACTTTTCTATCACCAGCCACTTAGAGACTGGAAATCTCTAGAAGTGACAGAGTCCTTGCATCTTGCTCTCAAAGGCAGAGCATGCCACCACCTTCCTCAAGTGTGGATGGGGAGGGTAGCAAGTTATGATTTTCCCTCTTCAATTCTTAATCCCAGTGGTTCCCAAGTTTCCAGTGAAACCACCCTACCTTTATTTTAAGGTTTTGAGTATTCTTTGCAGGTAACTTTAAAATGGTCAGTTGTACAATTCTTGGTAAAAATGAAGAATCTGAGGGAGTATAATGATATCAAAGGATACGGAAAGCATGAAAACTATAAGTTTTATCATGTGGGAAGGACTATGGAAGAAGGAAAAAAGTAAAGAAAGGTGAAATTGTGGCCACTGGAAAGGAGTATCAAATTTTCTTGTGATAGTTGACATTTCTTGACAGACACTTGATTTATCACTTCAAAATCTCCTACTCAATATTCTAGTCCCAGTTGAAATCTTACCTCATCTAAAAAGTGTTTCCAAATCTCATCAATCCATCCTCTGAATTCCCTCAAAAGTCTAATAATATCAGAATTATGGCATTGTCCCATTTTATTTATTGTTGGCATGTGTGTTTGGGAAAAAGACATTGCTCAGTTTTTCAACAACATGGAACCCATCTTATTCATACACAATTTTCCAGAGTTCAAATTGGTTTCTGACATGAATTACATATTCAATAAATGTCTGTAGAATGATTAAATAGATGTTTTTTTAATTAAATCTGCATGAATATGTTATCAACTTTGCAGAATATGGCAAATGCACAGTGGATAATGAATACTGGAGTAATGTCTTCAGGTTTCTTTGTGTTTTTTCAAAGTTTAAGGCATATGAAACACATGACATTTATGGGGAATGGAAAGATAATATAGCTTTCCTTTCACATGCATAATCTTACAGAATCTTCACAACATCCCTTGGAAGTGCATTTAAGTATATATTTGGAAACCATTAAAGCAGGAGAAATAAAAGAAAAACAAAAGAACAAAGCTCATGATCTCATAGCCCAGAGTACTGATTGCTAACTTTTCAATTAAATTTCTTTTAATTTATCTATGTCTATATTAAAGTTTGGGTCATGTCAGTTTAGTACCTGCTTTATTTCTCTCAATACATGCATTCTCAAGATGGGTGCTTTCACTCCCAAGGGAGCAAAAATTGACTACTGGTGGGGGAAGTTATTTCAATGGATGGTGTCCCTCCATAGAGCTACAATACATAAACAGATATATTGTGTAACTTTGGTATTAAAATTTCATTCAGAGGCCAATGGTGATGGAAAAAAGGTGAAAAAATACTGTCTTAATGTAAGAGAATGTGCTTCTCCTTATTTGAAAATATGACTAAAAGAAAGACTTCATTGGGCTAAATTGATTGACTAAGGCACATCCAGGCTCCAGCTCCTGGGAGAGACATTCATAGTTTTCTAGGTCAGGAACTGAAACATGGATTCAATGATTTCTTCACATAATCATGTGTAGCAGTTTGATATAATTGATGAATTCCAAAAAGTAATATTGGATTATGTTTGTAAACTGGTCTTTACTTCTGGGTGTATTAGAGTGCATTGGATCTAGAGGTTTTACTTTTACTTAATTAAATTATGATTGGGGCTTTGATTGGGACATGACAGTAGGGTGTTGTGTGCCCACCCCTTGGTGTGTGGGGACTCAAAGATAAAAGACATGGCAAAGGAGAGAGTTTGGAGTTCTGATGCTGAGTTTTGAGCTGGAGCCTGGGAAATGAACACACAGGAGAAGAACACAGAAACACTGCAGAAGCCCTGGGGAGACAGAGCCACTCACCTGATAGTCTACAGCTGACCTTGTGGAGAAAGCAGAGGAGCTGAGCCTGGAGACCAGCAAGCTCTGGGGAGAGAGGAACCCATGAAGCCTGAACCTTCACAAACATCAGCAGCCATCTTGCTCCAACACATGGCAATAGGATTTGGTGAGGGAAGTAACTTATGCTTTATGGCCTGGTAAATGTGGGCTTCTATCCCAAATAAATATCCATAATAAAAGCCAATAGATTTCTGATATTTTGCATCAACACCCCTTTGGCTGCCTAATACATCAGGTTAAAATGCTGGAAATGCTCTGGCATACTATTCAGCAGTGATTTTTTAAAACTTTGAGGTCCTTATGCATCACCCATGGATCTTATTAAAAATGAAGGTTCTGATTCAGTAGGTCTGAAGTCAGGCTTCAGATTCACATTTCTAACAAGTCCCAAGATGTTGCTGATCCAAAGCTCAGGAAAATGAGAATGCTAGAAGGGGTCTATCTAGTGCAAACATTTCAAGCAGGAGGGCTCAGAAAGCTTTCCTTCACCAGAGCATTCAAAAAAGCATTGGTGAGCAACTGTCCTCAGAGGCCAGAGAGGATGGTGGAAGGAGAGGGAATGGAACCAGATCCCAGTTGGAATAGACAGAAAGACAACTGTGCTTCACCATCAGAGATAAACTGAGAGCAATTACCACAATGTCACAGGATCTAATAACCATCAGAGTTTTTTTTATCAACAGGCATCTATAATAATGACTTGTTGATCATATCATGTTTAGCAAAATAAACATTTTGAGACCTCGTGTGAGAAAGAGGTCTGTGCAGGTCCATGATGGGAAGACTGCTGCCCTGACATTTAGACCTTATGACCAGCAGACCACATGGAACTTCCTCTCTTTATTCCTTCAGTAACACAGACTAAAACTCACACTGAATAAATGGGAACTCATACAACATAGGCTCTTTGAAGTTCCTACTCACAAATAGACCATACCAAACTAATAATAATCATGACATCTTCAAAAGGTCCAAATTACAAACGGGACCATGCCCACAGGAACATAGATTAAGATGTGAACTTATCTTTTCTTGGGACAGGATTCAATCTCAACAATATGAGATTAATCCCCAAGCAGGGAAGCAGATGTGGCACAAGTGGTTGAGCTCCCACCTACCACACAGGAGGTTCCAAGTTTGGTTCCTGGTGCCTCCTAAAGAAGACAGGCTGACCAAACAGGCTAGTGTGGCTAGTTGATGCAACCAAGAGACACAGCAAGGAAACACAATGAGAGACACAACAAGTAGTGAGTGGAGGTGGGAGCGAGTGCAAACAATGAGGGATGGGGAGAAATAAATAAGTAAACCGTTTTTAAAAAAAAGCCCCAAGCAGGCAGGCACTCATGAACTACAAAAGCAGGTGGCCCAAAATATCCAGTACATGCTTCTAAAGCTTTGGCACCTGTCCTGCAGACCACACATTTGGCCTCTTGAATTGTTCTTTATGACCAGTTAGTGGAAAAGAAAAATGCACAGACCTAATTCATGGATGGATCTTTACTGTAGGTTGACACTACCCAGAAACAAATGACCACTGCAGGACAATTCTGCTCAAGAATATACTTGAAACATAGTAGCTAGATAGCCAGAGGTAGAGAGCAATACTAATTCATAGGCAGTGGTTAATGTGTGGTCAGAGAGTCAGAGATGTGGAAAGAACAAAATTGGAAAATTAGTGAAAAGGAGGTCCAGAATGAGGCAGAAAGATCGACTTCTCAAAAAGAGCATCTAGGTGAAAATATTCATGTCAATTGTAAATACCCTTCAGAGCTCAACACCATGAAACAGGATTTCTGTAAACAAGGGACCCAAAGGTGTCAGCCAGTCACTCTCCTCAGACACCATGAGTCATTTTCCAATGAATGCTTGTGTCAACTGGTCATGTGTGTAAGCTGTGATGGGTTGAACAGCATAGTCCCATCAAAAGCACAAATGGGCACTGAGACTGTGATATGGTGCTGAGTTGGTATGCTGGACAATCCAAGTAAGAAGGAAGATTATAACCCTGCTTTCTATAACAAGCAGATTATGACCCAAAACATCTAAGAGCTACAAATCAAAAATAACACTATCAAATAAAGCCACTGTAATTCTTTGTGTCAGTTTGAGATTATTTATGAATTCCAAAAGGAGAGATAATATTTGTAAACTGGTCTGTTCCTCTGGGCATGACAACCCTTTGATTATATTCGATTAAGTTGAGACATCTGAATAAATTATGTTAAGATCAGGTCTTTGATTCAACCACATCATCAGAGTGTGACTCAACATTGAGTCCTTGCCCCCTTGGTGGGCTAATAAACAGACTCTAACACGGAAGTAGACACACAGAGAAGAAGAACACAGAGGAAGAAAGACAGCTCAGTAAACACAGCAGAGGCCCAGGGAAGAGAGATGAGCCCGTTAGTCTACAGATGACCTTGTGAAGACAACAGAGCAGATGAGCCTGGAAAGAAACAAGCCCCAGGGTAAGAGACAGGCATTATGCCAGCCTACTGCTGAGATCAGAAGAAGCTGGGATGACAAAGCCTTATGAGGAAGAAGTAAGGCTGAACACTCACAGACATCACCTGTCATCTTGCTCAACATGTGGCAACAGACTTTGGGTGAGAAAGCACCTATAATGGTACCTTGAGTTGGACTCTTTAGGGCCTTGTGACTGTAAGCTTCTAACCCCAATAAATGCCCTTTATAAAAGCCACTGGATTTTGGATATTTTGCATCAGCACACTTTTTAGCTGTCTAATACATGCTACAAATTCAAAATTATATGAAAATATGTCCAACCTCAGTAGCAACCAGAAAAATCCAACTTACAATAAGATCATAGGACTTCTGTGAAGATGGCAGAATAGAAAGACATAGGACTCTCTTCTCCTCCAAAAAAATAGCTAGAGGACAGGTTGAAACAGCCTAGAAAAAGATCTTCTAGGGTTTAGTACACCAGGCAAAGGCTGGACACTGCCCAAAGGAGGAGGGAAATCACAATGAGAGAACTGTGAATTTAAAACAGTGGCTGTTGCTGCTGGCACCATTCCCCACACTAAAGACACTTTAGAATTCTCAGGCCTCTGGGCCTGTGAAAACAGACAAAGGGGGTTCCAAGAATCCACCACCCCAGGAAAAGGGAAAGAGAGAGACATAGCTTAAAGCTGACTAAGATTCTGATCCACAAATTTGGTCTGCTGTGTCCCACGACCCCTTCCAGTTCAGATGGGGACACACAGTGGTTTGCCCTGGGAGCCAGCAAAGGGCTGGTGAGATCTGACCCTCACAATCTCCCTCTCTTCTATGTGGGACTAATTGTTGAGGATGCCCCAGGAAAGGGGAGAGAGAGAGGGACACAGCCTAAGTCTGACTGAGCTTTTGACACACAAATTTGGTATTCTGTGTCCCAGGAGCCCTTCCAGGATGGGTGAGGCTGCACCATTGTTTACCTTGGGGGACCACAAGGGGCTAAAGATATACAACCCTCCCAATCTCCTCCTCTATTAACAGGGACTGATTGTTGAGGACACAGAAGGGAGTGGAAATATTTCTGACCTGGGAAAAAGGAGGGGGCTGCCAGAGAAGGCTAGAGAACTGTCTCAGAGAAAGTTTTAATTACAAAGCTCCTAGCCTCCAGACAGGAAGCTCTATCACATTGATCTGGTTAGTGTTGCTACAAATACACTCCAACCAGGAATAGAACTGAGAATTGAGAAAGAGTGTCATCTGCTGGCAGACCAAATAAGTGCACGCAAGAAAATAAAAAATAAGTAGGAAAGGCTTTTTCCCAACTCTATAGCCTCCCTTCCCAAGACCCTAGGAAATGACTCTACACCCCTTTAGTGAGTCCAGTGCCCAGTTTTGAGCAACCAGCAGGACCATCCTAACAATCCAGACCAAGAATCAAAGAGCAGTAGTAACACACAGCCTCCTGCCAATAAATCCCTACAAAAGAGAAAAAATTGAGCATCTGAGTATGCTACATCCTAATCAGATGCCTAGATATCAGCAACAAATTATGAGCCATACTAAGAAAATAGAAGACATGGCCTAAGAAAATGAATATATCGAACCCCAGATGAGATGCAGAATTTGAGAGAACTAATCAGCGAGATGCACACAAATTTCCAAAATCAAATTAATGGTTGAAAGTCATTATGGTTAAGGAGATAAATTACATAAAGAAATCATTGAGTGAGCACAAAGAAGAATTTGAAATCCTGAACAGAAAAGTAACAGAGCTGATGGGAATAAAAGGCACAATAGGTGAGATCAAAAACACATTTGATAATAGGCAGAGCTCTGGGCCTAAGAAGATCAATCTGAGTTTGAATCCCTCAGAGCAATTTAATGCTCTTGAGCAAGTTACTTAACTTCCCTCTGCCTCAGTTTTCTTATCTTTGTAAAGGGAATAATAGTACCTATCTCAATAGGTTCTTGTGAGGATTCAAGGAGATAAGGTATGCAAAGTGCTTAGCCCAATGCCTGGTTCATAGGAAACTCTTCACCAGTACTGGTTATTCTTCCAACACTAATCTCTGGACTGATTTGTGATCCTTGAAAAAGAGAATGATAAGGAACTTCAGAAGGATGGGAGAGAGGCATTCTTAGAACAATAAAATGGTTTTAGAGGAGGAAAGGACTCCATGAAGGAGAAAGAAAATGTGACTTCTCAAGATCTTACATGTGGGGCTCTGGCAGAGCTCAGATTAAAAGCCTTTGCCAACATGTAGCCTTGGGCATTTTCTCCAAATCTTGCAGTCATTCTAAAATGGAAAACTGGGTCAGAGGCATTTGAATTGGCCTAGAGGACCCCTACATCACCTAAGCCTTCATTGTTTTGTCATGGTTTTAAGAATTAGTGAAGAAGCAAGCATAAGAAAGCAGAGGGCATGGGGCAGGGAACTTATCCCTTACTCCCTGCAAAACACTAATCTTGTAGACTTAAGAATTATCAGTGCTCCTGAATATATTAGCATCTTAAAAATATCTACAAGGGGCTTTTAAATTTGTATCACTAAGAATGTCTGTAAATTTAATTTCTGTATCTTTCATCACAAATAAGAAGCAAAGGGGAAAAAGCTTTGGCCACATGGAAGCCAACTTTAAGACTGTCTCTGAGACCTTGGAAAAGTAACTTAACCTGTCATGATTTTTGCCTATTATTTCCACTGTCATAATGAGAATAATAAAAGGTTTTTTGTAATTCAAATAAAAGAATATGTGTGAATATTTTCTAACCAATTAAAAACAATATAAACAAAGAGTATATTATCCTTGAAAACATACACACAAACACATTTGAAGCATACAACAGCAAACTCAAAAAGATAGAAGAAAGAATGAATGATACCAAAGGCAGAACAGCTAAAATTGAAGAGAGAAAAGAACAGAGATAGAAAAGAATGGAAAAAAAATTGAGCAGGGGCTCAGAGAGTTGAATGACAACACAAATTCAACAACACATGTGTCATGGGAGTTCCAGAAGGAGAAGAGAGGGAAAAGGGGCAGAAAGAGTATTTGAGAAACAATAACTGAAAATTTCTGAACTCTCAGGAAAGAAATGAACTTACTTGTCCAGGAAGCACACCATATCATAGTCAGAATAAACCCAAATAGACCTACTCCAAGACACATACCACTCAGAATGCCAAATGTTAAAGATAAAGAGAAAATTCTCAGAGTAGCAAGGGAGAAGCAAATCATCACATAAAAGGGACATCCAATAAGACTTAGTGCAGATTTCTCTCCAGAAACCATGTAGGCCAGAAGACAGTGATATGATTAAATTAGGATACTGAAAGAGAAAAACTGCCACCTGAGAATTCTTTATCCAGCAAAATTATCCTTCAAATATGTAAGTGAGTATACAATAGTCACAAACAAGCAGAAACAAAGAGAGTTTTCAAAAAGAGTCCAACTTTGCAGGAAATATTAAAGGAAGCCTTAGAACATGAAAGAAAATTGAGAGACAGGCTTGGAATAAAGGATAGAAGAAAGAATAACAGAAAGAATAAATGAAAGATTAAAAAGAAAGACAAAAATAAGATTCAACTATGAAAACCAAAAAATAAAACGGGGGCAGCAGGTAGGAGCATGGTTCCTAACCTAGATCTTAGAAGTGGAATAGTGGGTAACTTCCTCTTCCTCACCTCAAGAGCACCAGATAAGAGCATAGTTTCTAAACTACATCTCTAAAGTGCAACGGGTAGTCTGCCTTCCCTCCTACCCTCAGGGGCACTAGATGGGCACATGGTTCCCAAACTAGACCTCAGAAGTGGTATGGGATGTCATTCCCTCCATCTCCCCTCAGGGTAACCAGGTGGGAACATGCTTCCTAAACTGCAACTCAGAAGTGGACCTGGGAGTCACAATCTTCTCCTCAACTTTGGAGCACCAGATGAGAGGGTGGTTCTTAAACTACTCTCAGAGGTAGAATGGGGGGAATCACATCATCCAACTCCCCTCAGGTGCACCAGGTGGGAGCAGGGCTCCTAAACTAGATCTCCAAAGTGGAACCTGCAATCACCCTATACTCCTCCACCTTTGGGTTGTCAACCCCTGGTCAATAATTTTAAAAAGACTAAATAGCAAAATCCACCTCAAAAAAAAAAAAAAAAAA
>JAQZBX010011324.1:0-19392 GCA_029593785.1 Cabassous unicinctus | reverse complement strand
GAGAAGATGAAAAAAAAAATCAGAAATGACCCCAAAGAAATAAAAAGAATCATAAGAGGATATTATAAGAAACTGTATGCCAACAAATTAGACAACCTGCATGAAATGGACAAATTCCTAGACATGCACAACCAACCTACACTGATGCTACAAGAAATACCAGAAATTAACAAACCAATCACATTTAAGTAGATTGAATCAATCATCAAAAATCTCTCAGCAAAGAAACATGCAGGACCAGATGGCTTCACAGGAGAATTCTACTGAACATTTTGAAAAGAATTAACACAACCCTTTTTTAAACTGTTCCAAAAAATTGAAGAAGAAGGAAAATTACTCAACACATTTTATGAAGCCAACATCACGCTAATACCAAAGCCAGATTAAGATACTACAAGAAAAGAAAATTAGAGACCAATCTCTCTAATGAACATAGATGCAAAAACTTCTCAACAAAATACTTACAAATCGAATCCAACAGCATATCAAAAACTTATACAGGACTCACCCAGGATAACTAATAAGGAGGTGAGGATAGACAACCACCATACCAAGGAAATAAGAGAGCCTACAGCTACAAATAAGAGAGTCCCATCCATTGGCTGTATGGGATTGAAGCCCCCTTTCAATTAGAGGTGGAGTGGACATCACCAACTAAAATCCTCAAGAGTGGGGAATGAACTATGGACTAGAGTGGACTTACTGGTATTCTACTATAGGCTTAGGAGTCTAGCAATGAAAGAAATTATAACTGATGTGGAGGCAATGGCCACTGGAGGCTCTGAAGGCAAGGAGAGGGAAATACAGGAGCATTTTTGGGACTTGGGAGTCATTCTGAATGACATTGCAATGATAGATATAAGCCATTATATATCTTCCCATAATCTATAAATTGTGTGGGACAGAGTGTAAACTACAATGTACACTATAATCTGCGCTCAGTGGCAATTCCCCAAAATGTGTTTATCAATTGCAATGAATGTATCATACTAATGAAGGATGTTGTTTATGTGGGAAAATGTGGGAGGTATGGGGAGTGGGGTATATAGCAATCACTGTATTTTTTATGTAACATTTATGCAATCTAAAAATCCTTTGAAAATTAAAAAATATATTAAAAAAAAAAAATACATACATCATGACCAAGTGGGATTTCTTCCTGGTATGCAAGGCTGGTCCAACATAAGAACATCAACCGATGTAATACACCACATTAACAAATTGAAGGGGAAAAAATGCAGGATAATCTCAATTGATGAAGAAAAGTCATTCGACAAAATTCAGCATCTTTTTAAATAAAAACACTTCAAAAGTCAGGAATAGAAGGAAAATTCCTCAATATGATAAAGGCATATATGAAAAACACACAGCCAACATTATACTCACTGGGGAAAGATTGAAAGCTACCCCTCTAATATCAGGAACAATACAAGGATACCCACTGTCACCATTGTTATTCAGGATTGTACTAATTGCTAAGGCAATTAGACAAGAAAAAAATTAAAGCTATCCAAATAGGAAAAGAGGAAGTAAAACTCTCACTGTTTGTGGATGACATGATCCTGTACTTAGAAAATCCTGAAGTATCTATGACAAAGCTACTGGAGCTAATAAATGAGTTCAGCAAAGTGACAGGATACAAGATCAACATGCAAAAATTAGTAATGTTTTTGCACACCACTACTGAACAATCTGAGGAGGTAATCAGTGGGAAAATTCCATTTTCAATAGCAACAAAAGGACTTAAATACCTAAGAATTAATTTACCCAGAGAAGCACAGCATTTATATATATTTTATAGAAAACTACAAAACAATGCTAAAAGAAATTTTAAAAGAACTAAACAAATGGAAAGACATTCCATCTTCAGAGATTGGAAGAATAAATATTGTGAAGATGTCAATCTTACTCAAACTGATTTATAGATTCAATAATATGAATCAAAATCCCAATAGCTTACTTAACAGAATTAGAAAAGGCAACTACCAAATTCATTTGGAAGGGAAAGTTCATCTGAACAGCCAAAAGCATTCTAAAATAAGAATGTTATGGGAGGAATTTGACTGCCTAACCTTGAAATATATTACAAAGATGCAGTAACATCTTTTAACAAGCATGTTAAAACAGCATAGTACTGGCATAAAGATAGACACATTGAACAGTGGAATAGAATTGAGAATCTAGAAATAAACCCTCATCTATACACACAACTGTTTTTTTATGACAAATTTACCAAGTTTATGTTAATGAGACAAAATAATTTCTTCAACAAATGGTGCTGGGACAACAGGATATCTACAACCAAAAGAATGAAAGAGGACCCCTATCTCACTCCCTATACAAGAATCAACTCAAAATGAATCAAAGACTTAAATATAAAAACCAGGACCATAAAACTACTAGAATATAATGTAGGGAAAAACCTTCAAGACCTTGTAGTAGGTGGTGCTTTCTTGGACCTTACACCCAAAGCATGTGCAACAAAGAAAAAATAGATAAATGGGACCTCCCCAAAATTAAACACTTTTGCACCTCACAGGACTTTGTCAGAAGGGTGAAAAGGCAGTCAACTCAATGGGAGAAAATATGTGGAAAACACTTACCCAATAAGTGTTTAATATCCAGGATATATAAAGAGTAGTTACAACTCACCAATAACAAGACATATGACCCAATTAAAAAACAGACAAAAGATATTTGTCCAAAGAAGAAATGTAAGTGGCAAAAAACACAAGAATAAATGCTCAACATCACTACTGATCAGAGAAATGCAAATCAAAACTACAATGAGATATCTTCTCACAGCTATCAAAATGGCCACTACTAAAAAGAGAACTACAAGTGTTGGAGAGAATGTGGAGAGATATACTTATTCACTTTTGTTGGGAATGCAGAATGGTACACCCACTGTGGAGGGCTGTTAGGCAGTTCCTAAAGAAGTTGAATATAGATTTGCCACATGACCCTGCAATACCACTACTGAGTATATACCCAGAAGAACTGAGAGCAATGACATGAACAGACATCTGCATACCAATGTTAATAGCAACATTATCCATGACTGCCAAAAGTTGGAAACAACCCAGGTGTCCATCAACAGAAGAGTGAATAAACAAACTGTGGTCTATTCACATGATGCAATATTATGCAGCCGTAAGAAGAAATGAAGTCGTAAAGCATATGAAAACATGGAGGAACCTGGAGGACATTATGTTGAGCGAAGCAAGCCAGACACATAAGGACAAATATTGTATGACTGCATTACTATGAACAAAATATATTGTGAAACATACTGTATGATTAAAATATATATATATTTGTATCCAATACATTTAATTGAGAAATGTATGTTTTTATTCAACTGTATTTTTAGTTTTCAATTGTCTGTATACTCAATTATTATATGTACAAAATAAAGAAAAAAAAGAAAAAAAAAGTAAAATAAATAAATAAATAAATAAACTACATCTCTGAAGTGGAACCTGGAATCACACCATCCTCCTCCCTCCATGGGCTGTCCACCCCTGGTCAATGAATTAAAAAGACTAAATAAAAGCAAACTCCCCCAAAAAATGGAAATAAAAAAGCACACTAAGATGCCCCAGATTACTCTCCAGAGTGGAACCAGGGAGCAGCTTCAACAATTCAAATTATACTGTTACATGTCATCACAAGCAGCTGCTGTGTATTTTAGAGACATGTTGCATCAAACAAAATGGCATATCAAATTTCCAATGCCATTATAAAAATTTAGCAAAGTGCTTTTTGGCAACTGTTTTCAAGGCAGTACCAAGTTAAAGATTCTCTAAGCTTACATATCTAAATATATATTCACCTTACTGTGACACAGTGACTCATTGTAAAACCTTTCAAGACCCTAGTTCATCCAGGCTTCTGATTACTTTATGCCCACTTGCTAGGGTCTACTTAATAATTCTCTATGTCTGACAGAATTTCCTCAGAGTCACTTTCATTATAAACTGGTCATAAGGCTTGGGGGAAATGCTTATCTACCAATCCCAAGATTTTCAAGGACTACTCTTATCTACCAAAAATAATCTTAGAGTTGGGCATGATCAAATTGGCTTAGGTCAGCTCAAAACACAGGTACATTTTGCTTCTCCCATTACACAATATTTAATCTCTTCTTAATTCATTACACCCTGCTTTCTCCCTTCCGGAAATATGAGGATCTGAACTAAAATGTGTAGGACAAATTTAAAAAAAACTTTCTATGTTGTTGTTTAACATTAGCTGGAAGATATATACACTTCTACCCTCAAAAATAAGGTAAAAAATAAGGAGAAATAAAATCATTACTTAAAGAAAACATATAAATATGTTCAGATGTTCATAGAACATTGCCACAGTGGGTAGAGATTCACACAGCAACCAAAAGATTATTGAATCCCCATCCCGAGGAGCTCTGCCACATTCTCCAATGGAACAGAAACAATCACCCAAGTACAAGGATAATGACTAGTGAAGAAGGATGACTCATTGATGGGCCCTTTATATTTACAACTATGCTTATGAACCTTTTCTTTTTGAATTTGCCACTTAGCCAAGTGTTGTAGGGTGCCTAAGAGTTACCTCCTGAGAGCCTCCTTGTTGTTCAAATGTCACCTCTCTCTAAGCCAAACTCAGCATATAAATGCATTACATTCCCCCAGTGAGGGACATGACACCCAGCTGATGAGCCTCCCTGACACCAAGGGATTACTACCAAGCACTAGCTAGTGATACAACTGGAAAAAGACCATGAATAAAAGGGGAGAAAGTTAAAGCCAAATGAGTTTATATGGCTAAGAAATTTCAAAGTAAGTTGGGAGGTCACCCCAGAGGTAACACTTATGCATGTCTCAGCAGGATTTCATAGACTGCCAAAGTAGATAATACTCCAGTGGAGTTCCTGAGGGCTCCAGAGACACCCAAGTCGTACAGTCATGGCAGATAACTCCTGATTTTGGCGCCTTGCCAGTGGGCTCTACTTTGGAGATTGAGCTCCTGAGTGTGACAGAGTTGGACTCAGATGTGACTTCTCTACACATGCCTCTTCTGCCCCTTTTATTTGAACCTATAGTTGGTGCTGGAGCTGGTAAGTTAATGTCCAAGAGACTTGAATCTCTGAGCTGTCCATGTGCCAGCTGGAACCTGAGCCTCAGCAGAGTTGCAACACCTATTCTCCAGTTCATTGGACTCACACAGGACAGTGAACAAGGAGGTGAGGATGGACAACCACCACACCAAGGAACCGAGAGAGTCTACAACTGCAAACAAGAAAGTCCCATCCATCAGCCATGTGGTATCGAAGTCCCCTCTCAATTAAAGGTGGAGTTGGCATCACCATCCCAGATTTCTCAGGATTGGGGAATAAAATATGGACTAGAATAGACTTACTGGTATTCTATTATAGACTTATTGTGATTCTAGTAATGGAAGAAATTATATCATTGATGTGGAAGCAGTGGCCACTGGAGGTGCTGAAGTCAGGAAGAGGGAAAAAGAGGTGTAATATTGGGGCATTTTCAGGACTTGGAATTGATCTGAATTATATTACAATGACAGATACAGTCCATTATATATCATGCTCTAACCTACAGAATTCAGTGGAAGAGAATATAAACTACAATGTAGACTATAATCCATGCTTAGTGGCAATGCTCCAAAATGTTTTCATCAATTACAATGAATGTATCACACTAATGAAAGAAGTTGTTACTGTGGGGAAAAGTTGGAGGTCTAGTGAATGGGGCATATAGGACTCCCTTATATATTTTTTTATTTAACAGTTTATGTAATCCAACTGTCTTTTTAAAATAAATTCAAAATATAGTTTTAAAAAAAGGAAAAATAATCCACTCCCTTTTAAACTAAAAAAAATTCATATGAAATCTATTAGAAATCCCTATAGATTCAGTAAGAAGGAAACATATAAAATAAATATTTAAAATGGATAGCTTTCTTCTCAACAATAAACAAGAAGCAATTAAATAAAATATATGATATCAGTAAAGATATACTTAACAAGGTATGGGGAATATTTTTTATGAGAAAGTATTATTTATCTTTACCAAAAAGAAAAAGGGAAATTGAATAAATTGAGACAAATAAAAATGAATAAACACCATTATATAAAATGTTCATTTTAATGCAGATATTTCAAACAATTTCCTACATTATGTTTGAATTTTAACTAATTTATTTCAAAATTATTTGAAAAAATAGGTTATAAGAAGAAAGACATTTTTAGAAAGAGTTAGTAAGGAAGGATTTGCTCTGCCAGGTACTGAAATGCTCTATCAAGCAATAATTATTAAAAATACTGATTTGAAGATAATTAAAATGAAATGGACACAGTATGATATGTTGGTGAAGGGATGTTGTATGGGAATTCTACACACATGTATTATTGTTTTGCAAATTCACAACCTCTGTAATAAAAATATATTTTTAAAAATTAAGGTCAGTTGGGAGAAATATAGACCAAATATAAGATAGGGACTGTAATTAGTAGTAGTAATACTTTGATGATACTCTTGCATAGTTTGTAAGAAATGTTTCACAACAATACAAAGTGTTGGTGGAGGGGTGATGTATGAAACCCCTGCATGAAGTTTATTTTGTAAGTTCACAACCTTTAGTATACACTTATTGTTTATACAAGTTCATGTATGAATGATATACTGCAATAAAAAATATATTTTTATAAAAAGGAAATGGAAAGTTCCAAACCAGGCCTAGTTCATTTTACTTGAGAATATTGATGATGAAAAGAGTGGCAATACAAATTAATGAATATTGAAGGACTATTTGATAAAAAGCATGGGAAAATTGATGGAATGTCTAGAAATATTTGCCAAGTTAAATCTAATTATCAAAAATATACATTTATATAAATTTCAAATGGAATTTTTAATGTATAAAATTTAATATACAAAAAGGAAGAAAGTGTGTATGCTCATATTTATTTTGCAAAATGGAAGTCTTTTCTAACCAATGGAGCAATGAAAAAAATCACAAAGGAAATAATATATTATAGAACAAAATTAACTGAAACAGTTCTGTTGATCAAAAGCCACCATAAACATTTTTTTTTAAATTCTAACTTGCAAAAATTTACATCATATATAACAGACAAAACCATTTTATAAAAATCAAAAGGAAAAATCTAAAATACCCAATGGGAAAAATGAACAAACATATTAAATATATAATCCAGAGAAGAAATAAAAAATAGCTAAATCTATCAAATGTTCAGCAACACTGGAATCAAAGGAATGAAAACTATGACTAATAAGATAATTTTTCAAGTATCAAATTAACAAACATTTTGTTATCAGTTGCTTTTCATTTTTACTACCAGGCATATAACAATGAGATTTTAAACACTTCTTATTAAGACATGTTTTGTCAAAGAAACATTTAAGAAAAGGACAATTAGATTACAAAAACCAAGACTGACATTTTAAAAATTGTACTTTAACATGCTCCTTGTGGCTTCCTCTCCCTTTGTCTGAATTTAATTTAATAAAAAGGACTCCAGTAACAGAATTAAGACCCATCATGATTGAGGTGGGCCGTACCTTAAATGAAGTAGCCTCATTCAAAGGTCCTACATACAATGGATTCACACCCACAGGAATGGACTAGATTTAAGAACACATTTTTCTGAGGGTAAATACAGCTTGAAACCACCACAGTTATGTTCCATGGCAATGGGGAATTAAGGTTAGTAATCAGATAACCTTAAAATAAGGATGCCATCTGAATTATGAGAGTGGGCCAATGTAATGTAATCACAAAGACCTTAAAAGATGGGAAAGGATGTCTGTCAGAGTGATGCCATGTGAGGAAGATTCAACCAGCCTTTCCGGTGAAAGTATAATGAGGAACCTCTAGGAACTGGAAATGGAAAAGCAATTGTCCTTTTGCTGTTAGGATCTTTACATGGATGCCAAGTGCAGTGAGGATGAGGCACAGAGTTTTATGGTGAAAAGTATAATACTCACATGTGTTAGAATAAAAGGAGGAGCACACCTCACAGGTCATGGAGCTTCATTGTGGAAAGCTAAATGCTCACAAGCTCCAGAACAGAGAGGAGCACTAAGCATCACAGGCCATGGAGCTGCATGGTGAAAAGTTTAATGCTCACAGGCCCTGGAACAGACAGGAGTATCATGCCTTGCAGGCCATGTAGCTGAATGGTGAAAAATACAATGCTCACAGGCCCTGAACAGAGAGGAGCTCTATGCCTCACAGGCCAGTGGAGAAGCACCAGGAGCTAAGACTCAAGCAGCCAGGGAACTTAAGATTGCAGAGGGGTGGGACTATGCCATATAAGGCCTGGGTGGATCTGTAAGTGTGGGATTGGGGAGCTGGTTGACTTTCATAGGGGCACAGCCCCATGTACAAGGAAGAGGGTGAGAGAGTAGATATTTATCTGCGTAAGCAGTTGTCAAGGGTGGTCACCAAGGGAACTGATGACAGAATCTGGGCATGGAGACTTTGAGCCAGCACAAAAAAACATATGTTATGTTAATCCACTATACTCCTCCAGAGCTTCCAGGAAGGAAAGCAGCCCTGCTGCCTCCTCCATAGTAGCCCAGTGACATCCATTTACAACTTCTCTGCTCCAAAATATAAGTTAATAAATTTGGAATGTTTTAAGCCATTAAATTTGTGGTAGTTTGTTACAGCAAAAACATGAAATTAATATATCTACCAAAAATTTTTAAAAAATTACCAAGCAGATTCTAAAACTGGTAATTGCAAAGGCAATTACCTAGACTACTCAAACAGTCATGAAACAGAAGAATGAATTTATAGGAATTGCATAACCTGATTCCCAGGTTTACCATGAAACTACAATAGTCAAGACAGTGCACTATTGGGTTAAGTATAGACAAATGGGTCAGCAGAGAAGAAGAGAGTCCAGAAATAGAACCACACATATAAGGCTTGATTTTCAGCAAAGATGCCAAGATTATTGGAAAAGGAATAGATAATATTTTCCATAAATGGTCCTGGGAGAGTTAGATATCCAGATAGAAAAAATTGATGCTCAACTTCTACCTCTTACCATACATGAAAAATAATTTGAAATGCACCAGAGACCTAAACATAAGCCCTAAACTATGAGTAAGCAAAGATGTGGACTCTGCTGTGTTGTTGTCAGGTTGCGGCGCAAAAGAAGAGTCAGACAAGTTGATGCATATGAAGAAGAGGGCTGCAGCTCACTCAGGCAAAAAACAGCCCAGAGCTCACTGTGACCCTTTCTTTTATTTTGCTTAAAACAATGAATAGATTCTTCCCCCCAGCCTTGCTCTCCCACTATGTTTCTCTTACTACAGCAAAACACTGTCTTTTTTGGCAGTCTACCAAGGGGCATAAGCATAAACATTGTGTCTAGCCCTAAATGCCTTAGTCTATCTAATATCTCAGCTTGGTGTGTGAGAGTGCCACCTGTTCCTGTATTACTAGACAGATTTTTAGGAATTGATACAGTAACTTCTTAGTGGTGGGTTCATCCTGCTCTGGTTCCTCCTATTGATGTCTGCAGTACGCAGAGACCTTGGAAACATTTACTAACCTGTCTCTGCCAGCAAGCATGCTTGTTGAATGCTTAACCCTTTATGCTCTGACTCTCAGCATCTTCTCCAACACTGCTGGATATTTTACTTTCCACACCAGCTCTTTCCTTTGACATTCTCCTCTCAGATTCTGGGTTCAGTCATCTAAAAGCACATTTCTTCTTTGCAAGATGGCTTCTAGCTAGGTTCCCTCAACGAGGGTCATAAAGGGGTATTAGAAGACAGGAGAGGGCAAGATGAGATTGATTGTGTATTTTTGCTTATAGCTCCATGAGCATTACCAGGAATTGGCACTTAACCCAGAAGCAGCAGTTCACTGCACTTTCCATCTTTCTGTGATGATCTTAAAGCTAAACTCATAATGGCTCTTCAGAGTTGCCAGTATCACCCTTGCAGCTGCCACTCTGCAGTGTTCTCGAGCCACCAGTCACAGCCAGGAGGAGAGCGCTGCTTAAGGGCTCAGCTCTGCAATGTTCACCCCTGGGGATGTCAGTGAGTTTCTATAGCTAAAATGTCAACAATTTCAGGGTTTCCTTTGCTTTTTATGTCTTTCATATCTGTTTAAAATATTTGTTTATTATTTTTAAATTTCCAAAATATAGACTCTAAGCCCACAAGCAACAGTTTCCCTTTTCCCTCCTTCCATCCCCTTGTAACCTCTAATCTACTTTCTTTGTCTATGAATTTGCTATTTCTAGATAAGTGCTTTGTCCTTATATGCCTTGCTTATTTCACTCAACATACAATTTTCAAGGTTTATCCATATTCCAGCATATTTCAGAACTTCAATCCTTCTTAATGGTTGAGTAATATTCCATTGTGGGTACATACCCCATTTTTGTTGCTTCCACCTTTTGACTATTGTGAATAATGCTTCTAGAAACATTGGTGTACAAGTATCTGCTTGAGATCCCATTTTCAATTTCTTTGGGCATAATACTAGATTTTCAGAAAAGCATAGAAACTACTGTCATTCAAACTCTTTCAATAATTAGAAAAGAGAAAATAGCCATCAGTTCCTTCAATGAGAAATACAACCTTGATATTATACCCTGGAAAGAACTGTATGTGGAAGGAAATTACAGAATTTTTTCACAAAGAATAGATAAGGATGATGATGGTGGTGGTGATGATGACAACCATGATGACAAAGGTGATAGAGAGATGATAGATTAGAGGTTGGATGATAGATACATAGATAGATAGATAGATAGATAGATAGATAGATAGATAGATAGATGATATATGGATGAGAGACAGAGAATCCCAGACAAGATATTAGCAAACTAAACACATTATTGCATGGAAATGATAAAACAACTATGACTAAGTACTTTTCTCAGAAATGCAAAGATGATTTTTTTTTATCTCAAACTAGACATAGAAGGGAATATTTTTACCCTATTATAGATAATATCTTTTAAAATAATCTACAATAAATGTGATCCTAAATAGGAAAATATTGGAAGCAGATGTCCAATACAGTAACTTACATTCACCAGTGTGAAAGATTTCCAAGCAAAGAACAATCAATAAGAAAATGAAATTGAAGCCATAGAAACTGGAAAGGAAAAAAAAGTATCATAATTCATAGTTTATATGATTGTATAGATATTTAAAAAACTAAAAGAATGTATAGACAGTCTATTAGAAATGATAAAAGAGTTTAGCAAAATGGCTAGTCTATTGCATTTCTAGGCAACAGGAACAATTAGAGAATGCCATTCCCTATTTTATGAAGAAACAAGATTTATAATAGCAACAAAAACTCTAGCTCAGGAACAAATCTTTAAACAAATGTGCAAGACCTTTATATAGAAAATAGTAAAATTTTGCTAAAAGTTATTAAGGAAGGTCTCAACAAATGAAGTAACAGATTATGTACAAGGGTAGAAATATTTAAAGTGATAAAATGTCATTTCTCTCTAAATTGATCTATGGAGCTAATCTAACTTCAAAAAATATACATTGACTTCTTTTTGTAATACTTGGCAAGGTGCTTCTAAAATGCAATGGAATAGCAAATGGTTAAGAATGGCCAGGACACTTCTAAAGGGGAATAATGAGAGTCTTGTTCTACCTGATATCAGGAATCATCATAAATATGTAATAATTGATACAGGATGGAACTGGTGTAAGAAATAAATTCAGCAATGGCACAGAATAAAAGGCCCAGAAACACCACATGCTCATACTCACACACAGGCATGCACACACACACACACACAAAACATTGATATACAAAAGAAGTGTCATGGCATCACTGTAGAAAGAAAAATTATTTCACTAAATTATGCTGGAATTTTTTACACATTTGAAAAAATTTTGGATCCATATCTTCCACCACACACATAAATTAACTCCAGATTGATTAAGAATATAACTTTAAGACAGTTAAGGAAAACTATAGATGAATATCTTTCTGACTTAGGATAGGGAAGGCTTTTTTCTTTTTTTTAAATTTTATTTTTAGAGAAGTTTTAGATTTACATTTACAGAAAAATTACACTGAATGGATAGATAATTCCCCTATAATGCAAACACACATCCTCACAATGTTTCCCCTATTACTGACATCTTAGTTTAGTGTGGTACATTTGTTACAGTTGAGGAAGCAATATTGAAGCTTTGACACTAACCATAGTCTAGAGTTTACATTATGGTTTACACTGTACGGTTCCATAGGCCTTGACAATTTGTAATGTCATGCATCCATCATTGTAGTATTATACAGAAGAATCTCCCCATCCCAAATATACTCTTTCCCACCCATTCATCCCTCTTTCCCTTCTGAACCCCTGGTAACCACTATCTTTTTATCAACATTACAAACTCAGGAAGGATATCTTAAGACAGTAAAGAAAAATTTAATAAATTCTTCTGCATTAAAATTGAGAACTTCTGACCATCAAGAGATACATTTTTATAGTATACATGTATTAATATATATTCATATAAAATTAAATCTTTTTTAGGAGGTATGGAACTTCATACATGGAAAGCAGACACTCAACAACTTGAGCTACCTCCATTATCCGAGAGATACATTTTTAAATGTAAAAAGCCAAACAACATACTGAAAGAAAATATTTGCAAGTCATGTAAACAAAAGAGGATTTAAAGCAAGCATAAAGAACTGCTATAAATATATAAGGAAAACAGGAGGCATTGCAATAGAAAAATTGGCAGAATCTGCTTATAGGCTTTACAAAGATGGGGAATTATATATGTCAGTGATAATATGAAACCATATCAGCCTCAGTAGTTATTATTTTACATACCCTTAAGGTCCATAATTTTTTTAATCCAATATTTTTGTATTGTGGACACAACACCTAGTGCTTCTCCAATTTCATTGATATCTTACAAATATCATAAATAAAACAAATTTCAATTAAATGTGTTAATTTCCATAGGTATGGTTTACTTTAAAACTTCAATTTTCAATAAACTTAATACATGAATTATTAAATTCATGTTTGAGATTAATTTTCAATAAAAACTAATGAAGAAATCTAAAAGGAGAAGATGAATCCTAATGTCTTAAGGGAACATCTCATAAAACTGTGATTTGGATATGCTTCTGACCATAGTCATGGGTTTACTAATCACCTTTGGGGCCACGAGTCCCCAAGGTTTAAGCCACCTCAAGATAGTTAGACTTTGGAGAACACAAATGCCTCTCTGTTACATGTTAAGGATTCTTAAGGGACACATTGACCAGAGTGGAGCTCTCCTCATTTAATTAGGCAGAAATCAACCTACAGACATATCTAGTAAGAATATATACTAAAGGACTACAAATAGGCCATCACAAATACACTTAACAAAACCTAATCCATCAACTCCTCCACCAGTCCTACATCTAGTTTTTCTCCAACAACCACATTAAATATTGACATCAGTTAAATCTTAGTTCAGAGGTTGCATTTAAATGGGAATCTGGCTATGGTATAAGTATAAGAAACTGGTGGCTAATGCAATTTTTCAGACTTGCAAATGTGCTCACCAAAAATTTTTTTCTGAATTATCAAAGAAACAAAGGACTCTCATGGGGAAAAGGGAAGATTTGGACTATATGAGAGCATGACAGCTGTGATTACTTCTCTTGTGAAAATGTAAACATATTCTCATCTTTTTGGCTACTGGTAACTATTCTGTGCTATCACCAACAGAAGAGACAAGAGGTAGAAATCAGATCATAGATGGGTAGACCTCAATTTAACATGAAGGTGAAAGTCTGAAGGGTATGTGAGATGTAAATAAATATTAATATTGTAATACCTTCTCGTGAGTGAGGATTATATTAAGTTATATTAAATTTTGACCAGAACAGTCAATGGATTTTGAATGGATTTTAAAGTTACTGTGTGCACTCAATGTGCCAAGCATCATAGTAAATATTTTACATTTAATCCTCACAACAGTACTATGAAACAGATGTTAATGGAACAAGGATTTTACAGATAAGAAAACTGAGAATTAAAGTTCATACAGTGAGAAAGTAGATGTAATAAAATCACAGGTGGTCTGAATCCAGACTCTGGGGTCTTAACTATTTTTATATTATCATTTTCTGCCTGGACATTGTATATCAATGTACCTCTTGTTTATAATTAGTAAGAAATCCATTTTAGATATTTTTATCTTTTAAAAAAATTCTATATAAGTGAGATTTAATGTTCTTAATTTTCTCTCATTGCCACTATGTACATTCAAATTACATTTAAATATGTTAAGGTTCATCTGTATTAAGTTTTGCTGAGGAAAATAAAATGCAAAAACATGCTATCTTATTGGGAACTGAAGTCCATGCCACGGAAGTGAACAAATGAGTTTCAATTTAAATGAAGCATGCCTCTTTTTTATGCTTCTATGTCTTCAGCTCCAGTGCTCTATATTTCATTTTTATATCACATTCATTTAATATTAAAATGTAAATAATATCTAAAATTTAAGACCAAGTATCTGTGAAAAAAATGTTTAAAAGTGTAAATGAAAAGACTTGTATTTGTATTTGTAATAGTAAATCACAAAGAAAATAATTCCTCGGCAATATTTCTTAATAAAAAATATCTGGGGCCTTATGTAAGGCAAAGCTAAAATTGAGCCAATTATGTGTTTCACTGCTAAAAATAGCTAACATATATTTTAGAAAATTTGCAGATTCTAGATGTTCACTGTTTTTCTCAGTAATGGGGCACACCTGGAATCTTGTGTCCACTTCTGATCCCACTAAATGGAGGCATTTGATACATAATTCTGTGTCCAATATATAGCAACAAGCAAAGCCTGGAAATTAAAGCTTATGAGTGTTGGAGACAATTAACAACACTCTACATATCTGGGAAGGGAATTCTAAGAGTATGTGTCCCCAGACCTAGTTTTCCTCCCTAGGTTTGGTTTTTAGAATGCTGGTGATAAACTAAACCTGATTTATTATCTGATCATCCTGTATGGGAAAAGATTGTAACTTTGGGTGTCTTTGGTCAACCTTAAGAGATATAGCAGGGGAATGGATGTGGCTTGGGTGGTTGGGCATCCATCTCCCATATGGAGAGACCTGGGTTTGACCCCTGGGACCTCCCAGTAAAAATAACAAAAAGAAAAATATAGAAGGCACATGGACCACCAGGCCTCATGTGTGGGTGCACTGCCAGGCCCCATGAGTGGGTGAACCATCAGGCCCCATCTGTGGGTGAGCTGTCAGGCACTGTGAGTGGGTGAGCCATCAGGCCACACCCATGGGTGAGCTGCCAGGCCCTGCGAGCGGGTGAGCCATCAGGCCACACCCATGGGTGAGCTGCCAGGCCCTGTGAGTGGGTGAGACATCAGGCCTCATCCGTGGGTGAGATGCTAGGCCCATGTGCATGTGTACCACCAGGCTCCATGAGTGGGTGACCCACCAGGCCCTGTGCACAGGTCAGCTGCCAGGCCCCATCCATGGATGAGCTGCCAGGGCCAACATGTGGGTGCTCCACCAGGCCCCATGGGCAGGTGAACCACCAGGCCCCATGCATGGTTGTGCTGTCAGGCCCCACAAGCCATGCAGCAAGGTGATGATGTAACAGGAGAGTGACACAAGGGAGAGCCAAGACAAGATGCACTGAAAAACCAGGAACTAAGGTGGCATACGTGGTAGTAGGACATCTCTCTCCCACATTGGATGTTCCAAGGATCAAATCCCAGTGAAGACAGGAGGAGAAGGATGAGAAGAGAGGGCAGGAAACGGACACAGAGAGTTACCCAGCAAATGGGTACAGAAACAGCAAAAATGGGGGAGTAAAAATGGGCAAGAGTAAATAAATAAATTAATTAATTAATTAATAAATCCTTTAAAAATGTATAGGGGAGGAAGATTTGGACTATAGTTAGTAGTAATACTTTGACGGTGCTCTTTCAGGATTTGTTAACAAATGTTTCACAACAATGCAGGATGCTCATGGAGGGTGTGAGGTGTGGGAGACCTGTATGATGTTATGCATGTTTGTTTTGTAAGATCACAATGTTTACTGAACACTTATAGTTTATATATGTTCATGTATGAATGATATACTTCAATAAATTGTTTAAAAATAAAATAAAGAAAACAAACAACAAAGCAAATTCAAAATACAAAGAAAAAAGAGAGACTTAAAAGACAACATCTAGAGAGAAGACAATGCTAGAAATGCAGACAAGCATAAGAGAGAAAATAATGGAATTCTAGAGCACAGTTACTAAACTCTAATTCTGTTTTTCAGGGGGTGTGGTGGTGGTTCAAATATAGAAGTAAAATGAAAAAATCACTAGTCAAACTCATGATTATGGGGTAAATATTAAAACACATCAGTCATTAAAAAAAAACACAAAATACAACAATTGTGACATGAGGATGACGGTGGAGTATGGAAAAAGTGTGTCAAATGTATGATATGGACCATAGTTGGTGGTAATAATTTAAAGATATTTTATCATAATCTGTAATAAGTGATCCACCATGGTGTGATGTAATGGTGGAGGACAGTTGTATGGGAATTCTGACCTAGGGCATGAATGTTTTCTTACGTTCCCACCTTCTGTTAAGAAAAATATATCTACAAAAATAATAATTGTGTGGGTTAGGAGAAAATACATGAAATCGAAGAAATGGACTCTAGTTATTAGTAAGATTGGGACGATATTCTATCTTGCACATATTCTGGGTATTTAAAGTAAGAATACTATTTCTAAAATAATTGTTAAACTACAAACTTTTAAAATAAACCCTAAATATCTATTATCATTTTCATAAAAATTATTAGCTAAGAGTGAAAGCATTTTTCACAATATGCAGTCAACACTATTTGGAATTGAAAGTTGTACTTTCCCAAAGTACAGTCTTTAAAAACAAGATGCTTCAATGATATCAGTTTGTAAGGAATGCATTTTGTACTAAAATTTTTGGACTTGATTTTCTTCTGAATTGTTAATGAAATAATGTTAACTACAATAAATGAGAGAATAATGATAAGAAAGCAGCAAATGTTTCTATCTGATTCCTCTATTTTTGAATAATCACACTTTAAATTTGATAATTCAGAGGAGATCCTTTTTAATTAGTCTGCAATTCCTAACATGATTTGTAGCACTCCATAGCTTTTGTTTCAAGGAAAGCATTTGAAATTTGTCTCCATCTCCTTTGAGTTTCTCTCAAGTATAGAGGGTTTCTGATGCAGGAACACTGATAAAAAGAACTTCTCCTATGTCTTAATCTACTTTTTTAGAAAGTATTTGAAATAAAATGAAAGTTATTCCTACAAAAAGTGGAAAACACAGAGACACACACACAAAAAAGCACATGAATTCAGATGACAAACGGCACTCCTACCTCAAAATTTCTCCTATGGCATGAGAAAACCCCTGCCCAAACCCACGAGGGAAAAGCCACTTGTAAGCTGAATAAGGAGATAAACACCTGCTCAACTATTCACAAGATATGGGAGGGGTGATGATGCTGGTTCATTAAAGTCATGGCCCTAATCCAAAAAGCAACATGTATAGCCCTCCATCCCTATGCACCCTTGATCACAACCTCCATCACTGAAGAGAAAACAAAAGGAATGCCAGTCTAGAGAAAGAGGTAAATCCCAAAACCTCATGTGTGACTGTCACCACCCTCTTTCTCTTAATATATTTTCTACTTAAGGATATCATGCATAGGGGAACATATCTAAACATGAACTGTATAGAAAAACTTTGACATTACAAAATAAAGAGGCAAAACACCCCAGAGGGGTCCCGTACATCACATCTTTATCAGATCTATTTTCAAAAACTAAGCAAGAGAACTTCTGGGGAGATGGTAGACTGGTAAGACATGAGAATCTCTTCTCCTCCAGAAAAATGGCTAGAGGACAGACTGAAACAGTCCTGAAATAGATCTTCCAGGGTTTAGGACAGCAAGCAAAGGCTGGACACTGCCCAGAGGAGAGAGGGACAAAGGAGGGTAATAGTGCCAAAAAACTGTGAGCTGAAATCAGCAGCTACTGCTGCCGGCACCCTCCCCTACACTAGAGACACTTTAGAATTCTCAGGTCACTGGGCCTGTGACTACAGACAAAGGGAGCTCCAGGGATCTACTACCCCAGGAATGGGGAGAGAGAGGGACACAGCCTAAGGCTGACTCACCTTCAGGCACAAAAAATTGGTTTGCTGTGCACCACGAGCCTTTCTAGGTCAGGTGAGACCACACAGTAGTTTGCCCTGGGAGCCAGTGAAGGACTGGAGAAATCTGATTCCTGCAGTCTCCCTCTCTTCTAACTGCAACTAATTGTTGAGGGCACCCCTGGGAAGTTGAGATAGAGGGACACAGCCTAGGGCTGACTCAGCTGTTGACTCACAAATTTGGTCTGCTTTGTCCAGGAGCCTTTCCAGGCTGGTGAGGCTGTGCCATTGTTTGCCTTGGAGCCTGCAAGAGGCTAAAGATATACACCCTCCCAATCTCCTCCTCTACTAACAGGGACTGATTGTTGAGGACTCAGAGGGGAGTGGAAATATTTCCTAGCTGGGAAAAGGGAAGGGGCTGCCAGAGAAGGCTGGAGAACTGTCTCAGAAAATTTGAATTGCAGGGCTCCTAGGCTTCAAACAGGAAGCTCTATCACATCGATCTAGTCTGTGTTGCAACAAATACACTCCAACCAGACATGGAAATGAGAGCTGCTAAAGAGTGTCATCTCTTGGCAGATCAAAGAAGTGAAAACAAGAAAATTAAAAATAAGGAGAGGCTTTTTCCAGCCTCTATACCCTCCCTGCCCAAGGCCCTAGGAAGCAATCCCACAAACAATTACTGGGTCCAGAGCACAGTTTTGAGCAACCGTCAGGATAATCCCAACAATTCAGGACAAGCCAAAAAATCAAACAGCAGTGGTAACTCACAGCCTTCTGTCACTATATCCCTACAAAAGAGAAAGAAATTGAGCATCTGAGTAAACTACATCATAATCAGATGCCTAGATATCAGCAAAAAATTATGAGCCATACTAAGAAAATAGGACACATGGCCCAAAAAAAAGGAATACATCAATGGCCCAGAAGAGATGCAGAATTTGAGAGAACTAATCAGCTAGATGTGAACAAATTTCCAAAATCAAATTAATGAGTTGAAAGACAATATAGTTAAAGAGATAAATGACATCAAGAAGACTTTGAGCAAATGCAAAGAAGAATTTTAAACCCTGAACAGAAAAGTAACAGAGCTCATGGGAATGAAAGACCCAACAGGTGAGATCAAACACTCATTTGAGGCATACAACAGCAGACTCAAAATGATAGAAGAAAG
>JAQZBX010011323.1:0-42899 GCA_029593785.1 Cabassous unicinctus | reverse complement strand
AACCCAGGGCCTCCCATATGGTAAATGGGAGCTCTATCCATTGAGCCACACCCGCTTCCCCGATACATTCCTTGATCTAGTATCCAAAGGCAGCCATAATTTGCTCCACCTCACTTTCCAACCATATCTTCTCCTTTCTGATTTTGTTCATCGCCAGACGCTATTTTGAACTCTCTTCCTCATGATAAGGACATTCTTTCATTTTGAAATTCATCTCTGACAAAAGCCTACTGGTACTTCATGATCTTGATGAAAATATATTTCCCAACAAGAATCTTCACGGAAAACTCTGTCTTACCTATCCAATGGAGCTATCTCCCCTTGCTCCAAATTATACGCTTTTCTGGTAAACAATATGCTACAGTTTCAATACCTGCTTTGGAGTTTTATAAAACTACTCCCTTCATCCACTCTCAATACTAGAAGGGACTATGCCTTACTGTTTTCTGAAATTTCAACTTACCACACAAAGAATGTGCACATTAAACATGTGCTTAAATGAGCTGAACCTTATCTGTTCTGGGTATTAAATTACCAATGAAACTTTAGAGAAATCATACTGAAGTGAAAAGAGGGAAGTATTATGTTTTGGCAAGACCTGCTCTGTGAATTTTGGCTATGTGTGCCTGGACAAACACCCCAATTTGTTTCCTCATCAATCCCCATTGGATTTCTGTGAAGTTGAAATAAAACAGTGCAACTCAAGGACTCAACACAAAGTTGATACTGAAAGAATGTTAGTTTCTTTGTTCTTAATGGATTTGGATTCCTGGGTGAAAAGAACAGGCAGCCATAAAAGGAGCAGGCACAACAAAAGCTTGTAACAAACAGCATACTCCTTGACCTTAGGTGACATGTGAAGTGGGTCTTTGTCCTATAAAGGCTTGGGAGACTAGAGAATATAAGCATCATAATTGAAGGTATGCAGTAACTGATGCCACAACACCAGGAATTGAAATGGAAGCCAAGTCTTATCTTAATTTCAATGTCCACCATTGGGCTAGAGGGTGACCTGACCTAGCACTGAAATACCAGGTGGGTGAGGGTGGATAAAGATGGAATTGGTGTCTATTTTTAGCCCCAGCCTTTTAGTTTTGGATTAGGGATTCCTGTAATCAGAAAAAGTGCTGCATTTTCATTCTTTTGGCTTTGCTGCTTTGTAATCTGCTTCCACTTGTTCAATACAGATCAGATTAAATGATAAATGGGCTTATTGGGTAACGAAGTGTGGGCTGGCATTATTCAGAGATTGCCTCAGAGCTCTTAGAAGGAAAGAGAAATAAAGGTTCCTAGATTCCTTTAGAATGGAAGAGGAACCTAAGACTCCTCTCCATCACCTTCTTTCTCATGGTCTCTGGCTCCCAAGTTTGGTTAAAATATATTAAAATATTCTATTGGACTGTGAGCACAGTCAATGCCCAATAATTTCATAAAAGGAAAGCACGGTCATTGCTGCCTTTTATGATTCAACTTCAGTCACTCAGGAAAGAATGATTTTAAATATCCGAAATGCCCTGGTGTCTGTGCCAGTCTGCCCGAGACTTAGCAAAGAGCTAAGTGAGGTATATTAAAGCAAATACCCTTTTCATTGATAAATAGTGTCTGTTTAGTGTCAGAATTCATCTGGTGATATTAATTCATCATTTCATTTTTCCATTCATTAATTTAGCAAATGTATATTAATAGGGAGCCATAAGCACCTTACTAGGTCCCCAGGATGAAATGGTGACCAAAAATAAAATAATAATAAAATGTTTCATGAGAGCAGAGGTCTTATCTATTTATTCCCCTGAAACATATTAACAAAAAGCTAAGCAAATAAGTGTGTGTTACACACCATGACTAGTTATTTGAAGGAAATTAATATAGTCTGTGAGAACTTAGAGCAAATGAACCTGGTCCAAGATAGGATATCAATAAACAATAATAATAATAATAATAATAGTTAGCATTTTTTTTTAGCACTTTGCGGCAGAAGTTGTTCTACACCCTTTAAATGTATTAATAGAGTTAAGGTTAGTTATTACAAATTGCTTAAACAGGACGCAATTCTAAAGAATCCACAATTTACCAGTTAATGGCCTATCAATATTAATGGTTATAAATATTGTGCAGAGTTACTTCTCCCAAGAGGTGACATTTAGTTGTCTACCCCTTGAACCTGCTCTTGCTAATGTGACTCACTTTGGTCAATGGGATATTAGCAAATTTTATGCAACTAGAGGCTTAACAAGTGCTTGTTCACTGGGGCTTGTCTCTTACTGTTCTTTAGAATCCTGAGAGCAACACTGAAAAAGCTGAGATGACCTACTGGAGGATGAGAAACCATGTGGAGCAGAGAGGAACTCCCCAAGCTAAGGCATCCTTGCCTAAATAGCCTGTCATATATATATATTTGTGAGACTGACAAAGACCACCCAGCTCCACGAAAAGGCATCAACTGCCCAGAAAGATCAGCCAAGTCAGTCCAGACCAAAAGAACTGCTCAGCTGACCCACAGAATCAGGATGAATGTATTTATTATTTTAAATCACTAAATTTTTGTGCAATTTATAATAAACAGAAGTAAACCAATATAAATCAGAGCATCCATATGACTATTTTGGAACCGTACCTTCTTAAGCCCAAATGGCTAGAAGAAAGAAGGAAATGAGTGAGAAATATGATGTTTCGATACAGAACCAATGAGACAAGGGGATGCTGGCGGTAGTAGGCACCAGGTTTGAGCTGGAGACTAAGGGAAAGGAACATGGAAAGAGAGGGGCAGGGGTATGAGAGAAGAAAGAGAAAGAATATTATTGAGTCCTTATTATATGCCAGGCTCTGTTTTATGAACTTTACCTGTATTACTTCATTTAATTATCATAACAAACTTCAAATATAGCAACTGAGGCTTAAAGAGGTTATGAAATTTGTTCAAGTCACATAGCTAGCATATGGTGTACCCAACATATTGGGTGGGGCAGCTTGACTTTATAGTTCATGTCCTTAACGAATGGACAAATGAAATGGTGACAACACTGCCTGTGACACTGGTTTTAGTCTAGAAGGGAACTTTTAAAGTTGTCATCCTGGAAAGGACACTTAGGACTTACAAATGAAGGATGACGATCCCCCTATTGGACATATATCATTGGAGCAAATTATGCCCCCAAATTAACCTCAAGGTGATACTTCTTGAGCAAATTCAAAATTTGGTAGCTCTTCAAGATGAAGTTTGGTAGTTTGCTGGGTAACAAAAGTCCCTTCTTGGCATATGCTTTTAAAATAAATAATAATGATAAAAATAATGTCTTATCATTATATAACTAGTTTATTATAATAAAATTATTAGTAGTAATTGTATTAGATTAGCATTATTATCAAAAGTATACCATATGCTGGGCAAGGTAGTAGACAAATATATTTGTTCCTTCTCACATACCCCTTAAAGTTTATTGATATATTCTCCATTTTAGAGTTAGAGAAACTTAGTCACAGAAAGAATTTAAGTAACTTACCAGCTGAGTGAGTTTGGAAATGTGAAAAATTAATGATTCCTTTTAAGAAAATTGATGCAAATGTCTGGGATTTTAACTCTAACCCTATTCTCTTGGACTTCTATACGGTTGTCTGCCCTTTTTCCCCAAGTCCTTGCAACCTCTCTCATCCCAAAGAGAAACCAAACCCTGGGGAAAAATAAACCCCATCCCATCTTATCTTTGTATCAGATCAAATATCTAGGGCTTTCCCTAACTCTTTTTTCTGGGACCCTCAGACCTGGAAATGGTCATTTGCTAGGAGTGGCCAGTTTGCTGAAATTTGTATCAGAAACCAAAAATAGCTGGCATTGGTGATTGCAGCTTACCTTCTTACTATTCTTTCTCTAATATTTCTCCCCAAATAAGAGTTATTTTTGAGGCTTTGGGGAAGAGGGTTTACAAAGAAAAACCAAGGCAAGACATAGGGATAGGAGTCTCTTAGTTTCTCTCCTTTTCTGGGTTAGGACTGAGGGGATATGACTTATAGTAAAACTATAAAGTAGTGCTTGGTTAAAATACATATCTACAATCTGCATCTGGGTCTTTGTCTAAAGAAAATAGAAGAGGGAGACAAAGGTGTAAGACATGTAGACGTTGCTGAGAGATTGATAGAATGGTTGAAGAACAAAGTGGAACTCAGGGAGAATTTCCCAAGTCAATGTGTAAAAAAATTGGAGTGGCTTTTATGAAGTGGGCACAAGCCAAGGTGGCAGGAGATTTGCAAAGGTTAAAATAAAACTGATATGGGGTACTCATAAAATTACATTCATCTTGATCCTGCAGTAAGCATCTCCTTGGACTTGGAATGACATTGATTCCAATATTTTTCTATGGCAATTTGTGGTTTGAAGGCTGGTTCCCTCTCCAGGGATCTATAGTTTCCTATTCACTTTCCCATATTTTATTTTTCCTTTTCCTTAATCACATCCTTCCTCTCTAAGAATATTCATGTCTTTCTTATAGCACCTGTATGCCTGCCTCAGGTAGGGGGATATTGATGGGAACTTGCTGTGTCAGTATACTCCAGATAGTCATATCCGTCATGGAATTCTGGTATTTGGGACACCCTTAATCACTCCTGTCCCTTAATTTAACCACCCATTTCAGACTTGCATCACCATTTCTCTTCTCTAAGCTCCTTTATCTTCTCTGAGAGTTACCTAACTAGACAATGGCTTCCCTTCTCTGCTTCTACTCCATTCTATGCAAGGAAATGACTCAAACTTAATGAAGCTCTAGCCTTGATTATGAGATAGGAAGCAGAGAGACTTGTGATATATTTTGAGCAGAGTCTTAATATAAAATCTAAAGTTCTTAGGTCAACCAAGGTCTCCAAGCAAGTTCCTGCTTCATTTTGAGGGCCTTTCCTTAGCCATCGATCAATCTACCATGCCTGAGCCAAGGGAAAGGAGCAAATATATTAGCTGTGGAATGAAGAAACATTACTGCACTGAGCAGTAACATGCAGCTATGATTACCAAGCTTTTGTTGTTGGGAAGGGAAAGGATAAGACACAACATAAACAAAATATTGTTTCTTATCCTTTAGTAACCTGGGCAGCGGTACTTGTGTTTACTAACTTACTCTGTAACAATCTTCCTCTAAAATCTTTAGTATCTGTTGACGATCCCTGCCTCATTCAATGTTTATGTTTGTGTTTGTATGCTAGAAATTCTCTAATTTAACCATTCTACTATACTTGTATTTGCTGTCATTCTGCAGTAAAGAGCCTTCCCACCTCCTTCCTACCGTTATTATTATATTTTTTTACTATGACTGTGGTCTAATGGATCTTTTTAATTAAATATGTATTAATCCATTATCATTATTATTGATTTTGGTATAATTAATATAACTCAATATAACTATTGTTTCCCCTATTTATATTTATTTTCCAAATTCTCCCGTATCTATTAGGCTATTATTACCATATATATTAGATTACATATATTTTTTTAACAAATAAATTTTATTGATACATATTAATAAAGCATAAATCCATCCAAAGTGTACAATCAATGGTATTCAGTATAATCACATAGCTATGTATTCATTACTTCTTTTTAGAGCATTTTCATTATTCCAATAATGGTAATAAAAACAAAACAAACAAACAAAAAAACTCATCACCTCTCAATCTCTCTATGCTTCCCCTGTCATACATAGCTGCTATTCTTTTTCTGTCTCTTTAGTTTATTTATATTTATATTTTGTAAAAACAATCTTATATATGCAATATCACCCATATTCTTATTTTACATGAGGTTTCACTATGCTATACAGTCCCATTTTACATTTTTTAGTTTTCCTTCTTGTAATATCCATGGCTCTAGACTTACTTTTTCAACCACTGTCATGCCCATATAATAGCTCTGCTATTACAAACACTATTGATGTGCTTTCACCAGGTCTATTCATTTCCAAAGATTTACAAGCAACCTTTTTTACCAATTCTGGACAGATTAACTCTCAGCTTTCCATTCTCTATCCTCATGCTATTTTCTGGTGACCTATATTCTAATTATTAACCCCATGAATTTACACAATATATTTAGTTCATAATAGCGCAATCAAAACAGTAATTGTCCTTTTGTGTCTGGCTTGCTTCACTCAACATAATATTCCCCAGGTTCATCCATATTGTCGTATGCTTCACGACTTAATTTCTTCTCAATGCTGCATAATACTCCATTGTGTGTATACACCACAATTTGTTTATCCATTCATCAGTACCTATTATATTAATTGATTTTCTTGTGTTGAACCACCCTTGCACACCTGGGATAAAATCCACTTGATCATGGTGTATAATTTTTTTAAGGTACTTTGGATTTGATTTGGAAGTATTTTGTTGAGGATTTTTGCATCTATATTCATTAGAGATATTGGTCTGTAAGTTCTTTTTTCATAGTATCTTTGTCTGGTTTTTGATATTAGGGTGATGCTGGTTTCACAGAATGAGTTTGGTAGGATTCTTTCCTGTTCAGTTTTTTGGAAGAGCTTGAACAAGATTGGTATTAGATTGTCTTTGAATGATTGGTAGAATTCACTTGTGAAGCCATCCGGTCCTAGGTTTTTCATCTTTGGGAGGGTTTTGATGACTGTTTGAATCTCTTCACTTATGGTTGGTTTGTTGAGGTCTTCTATTTTTTCTAGGGTAAGTGTAGGTGGTTCGTATGTTTCTAGGAATTTGTTGATCTCGTCTATATTGTCTAGTTTTTTGGCATACAGTTGTTCAAAGTATCCTTTTATGATCTCTCTTATTTTTGCAGGGTCAGTGGTAATGACCCCCTCTCATTTCTAATTTTATTTGTGTCTTCTCTCTTTTTTTTTTCTTTGTCAGTATAGCTAAAGATTTATTGATTTTGTTGATCTTCTCAAAGAACCAATTTTGGTTTTGTTGATTCTCTCTACTGTTTTTTCATTCTTGATTTCATTTATTTCTACTCTGATCTTTACTATTTCTTTCCTTCAGCTTGGTTTGGGATTAGTTTGCTGTTCTTTTTCTATTTCCTCCAGGTGTGCAGTTAGATTTTCAATTTTAGCTGTTTCTTCTTTTTTAATGTAAATATTGAGGGCTATAAATTTCACTCTCAGCACTGCCTTTGCAGTGTCCCATAGGTTTTGATATCTCATTTTCATTTATCTCAAGATATTTGCTGAATTCTCTTGTAATTTCTTCTTTGACCCATGAATATTTGAGTGTGTTGCTTAATCTCCATATATTTATACATTTTCCTTTTTTCTGTCCATCATTGATCCCCAACTTCATTCTGTTATGATCAGAGAAAGTGTTTTTTTACAATTTCCATCTTTTTAAATGTATTGAATCTTGTTTTGTGACCCCACATATGGTCTATCCTGGAAAAGGGTCCATGAACAATTGAAAATAATGTATATCCTGCTATTTTGGGGTACAATGCTGTTAGGTCTAGTCCATTTATCATATTATTCAAGCTTTCTGTTTCTTTATTTATCCTCTGTACAGATGTTCTTTCCAATTCTGACAGTGGTATATTGAAGTCTCCAACTATTATTGTAGAGACATCTATTTCTCCCTTCAGTTTTGCCAGTGTGTACCTCATGTATGTTGAGGCACTCAGGTTAGGTGCATAAATATTTAGTATAGTTATTTCTTCTTGGTGAATTGCCACTTTTATTAATATATAATGATCTTCTTCATCCCTTATAACAATTTTGCATTTAAAATCTATTTTGTCCAATATTAGCATCACTACTACAGCTCTTTTTTGTTTACTATTTACATGGAGTATCTTTTTCCAGGTTTTCACTTTTTTTTGTTGTTTGTTTGTTTTGTTTTGTTTTGTTTTGAGTACTGGAGCTGGGAATTGAATCCAGGACTTTGTATGTGGCAAGCTGGCACTCAACCACTGAGCTACACCAGCTCCCCCAACCTTTTGCTTTTAACCTGGTTGTGTTCTTATGTCTGAGGTGAGTCTCTTGTAGACAGCATATAGATGGCTGATAATTTTTATACATTCTTTCAGTCCATGTCTTTTGATTGGGGAGTTCAAGCCATTAACATTCAATGTTATTACTGTAAAGACATTACTTACTTTATCCATTTTGTCCTTTGGCTTTCTGTTGTCATATCTTACTATTGTCTATCTTTTTACCCTTTAATTTACCCTTCTTAATAATCTTCATTTCTATACTCTCCTCCGAATCTCTCACCCTTGTTTTTTTCTTTCAGGCTGCAGCACTCTCTTTAGTATCTATTTATTAGTACTTATTTATATTTTTTTTCCAAATTCTCCCATATCTTTTAGGCTATAATTACCATATATATTTTATTATTTTGAGTGTATTTCTTTTTTTATGTTATTTGTTTTCTTTGTGTGTGTGAGTGTGAGTGTGTGTATGTGCTTTGTTATTTCAGAAGGATTGTATGGCTAGTGTGTGTGGCACTGAAAACCTTTTTTGACATCCTTGGTCAAAAAGACTAAATTAGCTTCTCAAACTTGCACAATTTGGGTGTTTTTTTTTTGGTAACTTTTATAAAATATCTTTCTATTTCAATCTTTTACCACCATATTAATGAAAAAAATTTAGTCTGCTCTCCACATTTCTTCTCTCTTTACCTGACACTTCTTATAGTGTTGCAAAATAAATAATTTTAAATTTAGCTGTTATTCTATGCCCAGAGTAAGGACTAAATTAACAAGAAAAACAGCAAACAATTTATTCATCCCTTTCTAAAGGTTATAGATTTTGTGGCAAAAGGTGTTGTACTATCACTTTTAATTCTTACTACCTTCAAAAGATTTAGGAAGAATTATTAACCTCATTTTACAGATGAGAAAACTGAGACAAAGAAAAGGGAAATAATGTGTCCAAGGTTATATTGTCAAAATGTGGCCACAAATTGGGTTTCCCATCAAACTCCAGAACCCAGGATCCCCCTGTCCTTGAGCTGTCTATAAAAATATATGTTTTTCTAAGTAGCCTAGATTGGACAAAGCAATTATTCTGGCCACTGGGTCCAATGCCAGGAAGAAACATTCCTTAAGCACTATCAAACTTGTGTTTTCCCTAGGAGATTTAGCCATCATTAGTAGAAAGCTTCATTTGCAATATTGTGTGCATCCCACTGTAGTAGGCCAGAGCAATGCATTATCACTAACTCAAAGAGATTAGTTTAATGGGTAATTATATGCTTTCTGCTTTGAAATATTTTCAGGTAACCAATAGTTGTGTGTGTTCCTTAAATGTTATTTGCCTACACTTTTCTCCCCACATCACCAAACTCTCTCAATTTGTCCTTCATAGTGTTGATCATACCCATCTCCTTTGCCACATCCACTAGCAGTGGGCAATATTGGAGGCAAGTAATATCTTCCAACTTGACTGTGCCTGGCATATTAATATCCAAAAATATTGCTTGATGAATTGGGAGAAGAAGGAAATGAAGGGAGGATGATTTGGAGAGAGACTGGAGGTAGACTAATAATAAGCATGCATGAAGCATTTACTATTTGTAGACTCTGCTATGCCTACTATGGGAATAATTTCATTTGTTTCTCATACAGATTAATAAAGAATTTATTATTAAGAGGAGTTATTATTTTTTTCAAGGTTAAGTGCATGGCTTTGGCATCAGAAAAACCTGGGTTTAAGTATTGTTTCTAACATTTAAAAAGAGCATAGTCAATTAAGCAACTCTGAGTTTACATTTCCATAGAAATGAGAATGGAAAATGGGAATGATGATAGTTAATCCTTATAAAATCCTAACAGGTAAGAGACATAACAATGAAATTTTGTAAGTAAAATATAAGGCACAATGGAAGTACCCAATGAGTTTATTTTTTGAAATTGTTGATAATGACAATGTTGGTGATCATGATGATGATGTCATAAGTGACAGAGGTTATTGGTAGAATATTAGTATAGATGGTTAGTACAGAAGGCAAAAGTGCTAGGGGTGGGGACAGGGATGTAACATTCTCTTCTTTGGTCCCTGAAGAAAACCCAAACTATTCAAAATTGGCATTCGATGCCTCTAGAATGCTCCTGCAGAGACTCTACTCTTGGTGACTGGATTCCCTCACTGTCCTCCCATATCCTTTCTCTGTCCTATAGCTGTGCTCGTTGCTCATGTTGCTCTCTTGAACAACCAAAAAGGAACCCTATATTTTATTTGAAAAGCCTTCACTCAAATATCAACTCACTGAAATTTCACTGGGAGGGAAGAGGGTAAAAGACCTTTCTTTGCCTTCCTTCACAATACTGTCAAATTTTAATGTACAGCTGGTATTGCAGGGATGGGGAGGGAAGGAAGAGGGGATAGAACTTGTCAAAGTGGATTCCTGAGACCCTCTCTTGAGATTCTGACTCAGTAGGTCTTGGGTGAAGCCCAAAAATCTTTTTTTTTAAAAACAATTACACAGGTAATTCTGATCAGGTGATCTTCAGATCTTCATTGAGATACTGTCCCCTAAAATGTAGTATTTTGTATTCTGTTTTTCTCTGTTCCTCAGTTTTCAGATCTCGAAAATGGGAATCAAATTCTAATCTGAACAGTTCTCAAGCACTGCTTTGTCCATTAGGCAGAACTCTTACCCCAGGTTATAAATGTTAGAAGAAGGGGCCCTGATCCAATGTAAGTTTGTTTTTCCCCCACCCTACCCTTGTCCCTGTGCCAGCCTTCTGCCTTGCACAGAATTACTTCATTCACTTGCTTCAGGAAATGATGTGATAGTATCTGAAACTCAAATTAAGTAGGAAGATGAAGAAACTAAGGTTTCTTCTGTGGAAGGAGTTTAAGAATGTGTATTCTGCAGTTCAACTATGCGTTTACCAGCCCTGCCCTGTCTCCTGCCTCCCACCTCTTGCTTTCTATGAAATCTTTGACAAACTACTTAACCTGTGTCTGTTTGTTTGCCTGAAAATTCATGTAATAATAGCACTTACTTTCAAAGAATGTTGTGAGAATTAAAGATGTTGTAGGGCTTCCCTAATTGTTTCTTGGTGATTAATTTTATTAGACAGCTAAATTTAACTTAAATCTTTGCCATCATGGTAAACAGCAGCCATGCACCATAGTTTTAGGCTATGAGGTTTCTACTTCAGCTGAGATACATTATACAAGCCTATTCTTTTGCTAGCACATGGTCATCTAATTGGCAGCTCAAGTAAGGGCATGTGGCCATTGAATGTGATGGCAAGCTAGAGCTGTTATTACTGAAGCATTGGGTAATATGCATAGTAAAGCATCTCTGGCTTGGTTAAATGAATCTTACACAAGAGGATAAAGGCCGACATCTCCATTCTCATTAAGAGATAACAGATGGACTTCCCTAAAATCCATTCTTTAGCTTAATTTCATTTGTTTAAATCTTTTGTCTGATGAAATGCACAATCTCAGAGTAATTTTAAATTGTTCTCTCTGGAATTCATCTTTCTGTATCTTTATTAGAAGCTACCCTTATGGGGTTCTGTTGTCCTGGGTGGTTTTAAATATTCATCTTGTCCAAATACAATAAATCTCCCTTTAATATATAATTTTTCCCCAAGACCTGGTCTGCAGCTTTGGAAGATAAACATTACATGATGGAATAAATAATCAAACCGAGTCAAAATAAGTTTTAAGCCATTTTCACAGTAAATCCATTTTTTCTTAAGTTCTCTGAATTTTTATTATTTCTACTTCCTTTCATGATTGAAAACAAAGATGGATGAATTGTGAATGTAAGATTTCTAGATTTATACTCACCCCAGCTTATATGTTACAGCTAAAAGTTAAGGTTCTTTTTTGTACTCTCATGCCCATTGATGTCAAGAAAATTATATTCACTAATTCAAAGTATCAGATTGCTGTCTGAATTTATAGTTCCAAAATTTTTGAGGTTTTTACCTGAAGTAAATTTGTTTCCTGGCCAAAACAGGCATATGGCATTTGTTTAGTTTCAATCACTGAGTCAAAATCAGCAACCACCACTACCATCATAAAAACCTACAATGGTGAGAACGCCCATTGTTTCAATAGAGTAATATGAGTTTACATGTTTTAGAGTTACATGTTTTAAATTCTATAAGATTCATGGACTGGCTGAGATTTGTCATGAAGGCAGAGGCATTCTGTGTCTATTCTCTACACAGAGGCAACTGCAAACCTGAATTGGAGACATATTTGAATGACTTTTCTGAAGCCATGAAGAAAAATTTATCTGGTCCACTTTTTAATGGTGTTCTGTAATTTGGTTATACTGTATTTATAATAATAATTATAATATCAATGTTAAGATTTCATCCATTGTTAGAATAATAGTAAGTCTAAAATAGAATAATAATAAGTCTATATTAGTCAATTGTTCATTCCCCAATCTTGAGGATTTGGGGATGGTAATGTCCACCAGAGTTTCTGAGGGATGGGAGAGGGAAGAATAGGTGTAATATGGGGGCATTTTCGGAACATTGGTGTGGTCCTGCTTGACATTGCAGTGACAGATACAGGCCATTGCATATTTTGTCATAACCTACAAAATTGTGCAGGACAGAGTGTAAACTATAATGCAAACTATAATTCATAGTTAGTGGCAATGCTTCAATATGTGTTCATCAATTGCAACAAATATACCACACTAATGAGGGATGTTGTTGATGTGGGAAAGTGCAGGAGGGGGAGGAAGTGGGGCATATGGGAATCCCTTATATTTTTTATGTAACATTTATATAATCTGAAGCTTCTTTAAAAATAAAAATATAATAAAATAGTAATAATACAATTTTACAAACTAGTTCTGACTAGTTCTTTTAGAGATACACAAAAAGGTTATTTTTTTTTATTTATAATGAAAAAGGGGAGGTCTGTTATTGCATTTTTTTACACTACCAACAGGGATCTGCTTATAATTCCTAACTCGCATCATCCTCTACCTTACCTCTCTCTTTCCTTAAGGCTGTCTCTGCAGATTACAACTCCCCTTTTCATAAAAAGGTGCTTCCAAGTATACTGGAAGGAAAACTCCAAGAGGACTGAGACTTTTTGCCTATTTTGTTCACTAATATATACTCAGTCCCTAGAAGCATGCTTGGCAAGTGGTAGAGACTGAATAAATAATTACTGATTGAATGAGCAAATGAATGTCTTCCCTCACTGGGCTTGATACTCTCATCATGTGGAAGTTAACAGATCATTGTTCTGGAGCATCTGCTTTTGTGTCTGTCTCTCCGACTTGCCCGTGATTCCTTATAGATACATCTTGTATTTCTGGATCACCCCAGAAATGTTTTGTAAGAACATGTTCTATACATTCATCTCTTTTTGCTTCTTAGACCTGAGTATGTGGTTCCTTACAATAAGCACTTTGATGCATATTTTAGTGAAAGTATCTGTCTCATTAAAAAGTGATGTGGATAAAGACTAAAAAACTAGGCTTTATTTAATATATGGGACAATTCATTTAAAAGTAATTACTGTTTAAATTATTTTAAGAAAACTTGCTGTAGTCTTTTGGAGCTTTTTAAAAAGCTTTAATCTAAATAGATTCAGTTTTTTTTTCAGAAATCTAAGGTGATTATGCAACTTCAACATTGTAAATTATAAGCATTTCATGCTTGTAACATTTAACTCTCTAGATGGGAATAACACTTCTAATAAACCTAAACCACCAAATGGCATCTTTTGTTTCCTTTTTTCTCTTAATGTTACAAGGAAAATTACTGCAAAAGGTAACAAACTACAGAAGAAATAGTATACCTTACCCAAGAAAAATGCCAACGTTTCCAAGGATCTGTCTCTATCCAAAAGGGGATTTGGTAAGGTTGATATTACATATAAATTTGACTCAATGTTGTTTGCTTGCATACAAGGTTGTTTTAAGAAACAGACCTGGGGAGTGGATGTGGTTCAAGCGGTTCAGCACCTGCTTCCCACACGTGAGGTCCCGGGTTTGGTTGCCCGGTTCCTCCTAAAAAACAGAAAAACAAACAACAAGCAAAGCAAATGAAAAAAACAACTTGGGGAGCTGATGTGGCTCAGTGGTTGAGTGCTGCTTCCCACATATGAAGTCCTGGGTTCACTGCCTGGCCCCGGTAACTAAAAAAAAAAAAAAAAAAGGACATTCTTCACTCTTGAATCTTCACTCTTTCACACAGTGTTCTTTTTTTGAAGATGCAGACATTTTTATTGGCCACCCATTCCCCAAAGGGTACCCTGCTTCTTGCTGCCTCGACACCTCATAACTTGGGTGGTGTTGGTCTCAGATACGACTTTGCTGTCCAGGATCCTGCAGTGGTGGTCTTCTGGATGCTTTGTGTGAAGTTGCTGCTGTCCAGGGCATCAAAATCTTAAAGTTCTCCCTGTCTTCCAGCACGTGGCGGTAGGTGCGATCTCAGCCTCCAGCTTGATCTTGATGGTCAGCAGGGCCTCACAATCCTGGGCTTGGCACTGCCCCTCTGCCCAGGTCTGTGCCAGCTCTGACTCCAGGTACAGCAGGACCCCATTGAGATGCCCCATCTGCAGGGCATAGCAGGCTTCCACCTCCCTTCTCCAAGCTGGCCTTCAGATTTCTCATGGAGTCCAGGTCAATTTTCAAGGACTGAACTGTCCATCCCAGCTCCCTGAGCATTGCCTCAGCAGCTCCTATCTCAGTGGACTGAGAGGTGACCATTGCAGTGTTCTCTTCAATCTGCTGAGACCAGTACTTGTTCAGCTCCTCTTGGTTCTTCTGAGCCAACTCATCATATTGGCCCCAGTTGTCTGAAAAGGTCTTGCCGGAGTCCTGAGATTTGGGGGCATCCACTTTCACAGTCAGCCCACAGCTGGCAATTGGGGCTTGTATGCCCTTTACTTCTTCCTCATGGTTCTTCTTCATGAAGAGCAGCTCCTCTTTGAGAGCCTCAATCTCAGTCTCCAGCTTCAGCCTAGTGACATTGGTGTCATCAATGACCTTGCAGAGCCCATGGATGTCATTCTCCATAGACTGGCACATGGCCAGCTCATTCTCATACTCAACTCTGAAGTTATCAGCAGCCAGATGGGCATTGTCGATCTACAGAATGATACGGGCATTGTCCCAGAACTTGCAAAGATCTGAGCCTTCAGTTCCTCGATGGTCTTGAAGTAATGCCCCAAGTCCCTGATATGGGATCAACTTCTTCTCCAGGTGTTCCTGAACTTTGCCCTCCAATCTCCAATTCTCAGTCTCCAGGTTCCTCACTCTATCCAGGTAGGAGGGCAGGCAGTTGTTCAGTTCTTGCATGATCTCCTTCTCGCCCTGAATCCCCCCATTCCCGCCAGGCCTCCGGCCATCCCAGTGGCCAGGCCAGTGGATGCCCAGCCACCCTGGGAGCTGGAGGAGTGAGACACAGAAATCCAGGAACCCGATCCTCCAGCGTTGGCATACACGCCGGCCGTGCTGCTGGCCGGCTTTACCCGGTGTCTAGGCATCTGGACGGAGCCCAGTGGCTGGTAGTTGGTGGAGTAGGTGGTGGAGCAGGTGGTGAAGCTCATGCTGTCTGAGGAGGAAGGCGAAAGGCCAGGGCTCAGGACAAGGCTGCAGATCATATTCTTTTTATGAGGCTTCACGAAGGACATTTTCTTCACATTTCAGAACAAAAGAAAATGGTGTCTTTCTTGAACACCTGGATTGCTTTTCTTAATACAAACACAATTGATTGTATATCTCAGAGATTGTTTTCTTTTTATGCGTTAGATTCCATTCAGCACTGAGCCAATTTGGGGGCCTACAGTCTGTAATTATACTCTATATCCTCTATAAGTGCATGCTCGCCACCAAATATTTCCTAATGCTGGTTTTTATTTTCTTATTCAGATTCTCTCTACCCCAACTCCCTCAAGAATTTATTGTTTCTCTTGAATTTGAGCATATCTTTGATGACCTCACCAGACTCATTAGGAAAGACAATATTCAGATAATATGCAAAATGTGTTATGCTTAGAAATAAAATGAACATCGTTTTCCTTTTGCATGTTTTGTATAATTAAAAAAGTTGGTGAGATAAAGTGCAAACCCTCACAGATAGTGCAGCACTAAATTTCACCATATAACTTGTTTAGGGATTCAATAGTAGTGTCATTAAGTGCAGCCAAAGAAGCCACACTCATTAAAAATTGGCAGAGCGACTAACTATGCTATTTCAACAACCCTGGTACCTCTTTCCTGAAAAAAAAAAAATTAAAATTAAATTTTATATATAATTATATATTGAAGAAACAATTTTAAAGAGTCTATGAGTACTATGTAAAACACATTAAACTTTGAACCACAAAACAAAAAACATCTATGATCTCACTTCTCCAAAATACATGTATTGATAGTGTAAAGCTTCCTTCAATATTTTCTGCTTGTATATGTTTATACATATGTGTGTAGATTAAATAAATGTACAACAGTTTTTACATGCTCTCTATAAATTTATGTCCCATTTATTTAAATTGTACTGCACTGTTCTTGAATTCTGCCTTTTTAAAACTCCTTTTTCTGTTAAATATTTCCCCATATTTAAATATGAGAAATATTGTTTTAAATGAATGAATATTGGTCCATTTTGTGTTTGTGTTTTTGTTCATTTAACCATATCACCTCCCCCGCCCCTTTTTTTGGAATAAGAATGTTTCCTTCCTATATATTTTGCAATTTTTTAGTAACTTACCATAGTGCAAATTATTTCATGTTAAGATGATTCATTCAAAGGCTCCTTGGAAACAATAAAGTAAGTACCAATACCAAAATATCTAACAGATATTTATTATCCTGTGATCACTAAGAATAAATTAAACCCAGCCACACAAGAAAAAAACAAGCAAACCCAGGCACTTACTAATTTCAGTAGCAATGATTGTTATGTTGTGCCATACACTTAATTCTCTGTCAAGTGGTGTTGCCAGTGTTATCTTTCCATCATCTGCATTAATGTTGAATTGTCTCTCCAGATCTGTATGCCGGTCGATGGAAAACCTACAAAACAGATATATTTGTAATCTACTTCAATGTTTATATGATCCATACATTCCACAGCAGACCTTTAGTAATCCTTGGAGAGCCATAGTTGTGAAGTCAAATGAATTGGGAAACCCAGTGGCATCATAATTTGTAAAACAAAATGATTGAATGAGGCATAAGAAACTTAATCATTATTGTCCAAGGAGTAATTAGCTGCATATGCAACATGGAGGTCATAAACTGTCATCCATTTCAATAGGTAGCATCTTCAAAAACGGATGCTGATGAAGAGTTAATTGGACAATCCATCATATTTATTGGACAGCTTATGATAATTAGCACTTGCCAAAAAATATCATGTAAAACAATGAACTCAGGCCCAAAGCAGGATGGTGCTAGGCAGCATACTATTTATGGCAGTTCAAAGAAAATACGTGGGCAACATTTATTATTTGTTGTTGTTTTGTTTTGCTTACACCCTAAATAAATTATATATTTAGACTTCCATAGAAATCAGATAGTTTATGATTCTCTAGTAAACAGATTTTAAAAGTTGGAATAAACATTTTAACAGATATAATGCACTAGATCTTACCAAAGCAAGAATTTTAAATGAACAGTTTAGTAGTTCCTCTATTGAGACAACTCTTTCAAAGATTATAAGCAAGATGTTTAGGGTCTAAAGTCAATTGCTTCACAAGAAAACGAAGTATCAAAATAATAAAGAAATTATTTTTCCAACAACATTTATGAATATCCTTTTTATACACCAAGAGTTGTGCTCTGGCTCAGAAGGCAAAATCCAATAAAGATGATGCCTTAAGGAACACAAGGCATAATGAGAAAGATTGGCCCATAAATAAGCAGTGAACTAAATTAAAACAAGATATAATGGAAACCCAAAGAAGAGAGTGTGCAATCTTATTCTAGAAGAGAGGACTGAAGGAAACCTTCATGGTGGTCACCTCTTAGGAAAAGCACATGCAATCTTCTTATTTATTGATACACACTAATCCCAAATTTGAAATATGACCCATAGCTCTTTGTTGCTGAGCATATTGTTTTTCACACATTATCTAAATGAACATTTATTATATGATCAAGAGCAAAAGATTATTATATTGTAAGAAAGTGAAATAAAACTAAAGTATGCATAATCATCTACCTGTTTTATTTTGTTAACATTAATAGATTTTATCCAAAACACTGTGTTGTCTGTATATGGATGTACCTATACTCATTTTTATCTATATCTAACTATGGAGATACAGAGAGACAGGGAGATAGATAGATAGATAGATAGATAGATAGATAGATAGATAGATATTGATTTCTTCTCCTTTTTAACCATTTCTTTCTTACACTCTATATACCAGATTTGAGGCCATAGAAAAGAGGCATCCCAGTTAAATCCTCCCCACCAAAGACAAATATCATTTAAAATTTGGAATAATATTAAAAAGTGCTTATTTTATTGGAAATCGTTTATTACTAAATTCCTTAGAAAAAAAAAAAAACTTGTAATATGAAATTCTAACACCTGACTTAGTAATGACATAACCACAAAGAAAAACTAAGACAATGATTTGCATCGATTTCTTCAGGAGTTTGTGTCTCTCCTTCCTGCCCCTCCACTCAATTGTGATTGGAGAAATTCAGAATGTGTTTAAGGATCTTGAGCAGATTTTATTAACAGTGCTCTCAACAAAATCCTGAGCACGAGGGAAAGTTTATTGCAAAGCATTTGAATGTTCTGTATTATGGAAAAAAGACCAAAAGCCATTTTCCTGAGGAACAATGATGGTTGATTAGACCAATGAGATTCCAAGTTTAACTGTAAAATAACTGAACAGACGTGTTCTGCTTCAGACATTGTATACATGCTGACTTTTAAAAGAGCAAAGAAATATCCAGAGGATTATCATTTTCTACATCATATTTATAAATAAGTTTTGCAGGCAACGCTGGGTTCCAGTAATTTTTTTTTTAAATCTCACTGCTGATATTCCACACACTCATGCATCAATCAACTTCCCAGAGGCCACAGTAAATGAGAATCAGTGTAATCACTGATACTCATGAATCCCAAATCAGAGACACACTCTATGGCTATTTGGTTGCTGTCCAGTAATTGCCCAGAACTTCTGGGCTAAATGAAGCAGTGGAAACAATGACAGAATTTTGAAAATTGGCATTTAAAAACATGTTTGGTTTTATTTGTTTTTTGTTTTTGTTTTTTGTTTTTTTAATTAATCACATATTCAAATCCATGCCATGCAATCTTGACTTTGGAACAAATTCTCTATTTATATATTATTCTTTCTGGGATAATTGGTAAATCCACTGAACTTCAAAATCTTCACTGGTAAAATATGGATTACATATATGCCAGGGTAGTTGTGAAGATTTGAAACAAAGCATAAATCAGTCTCTGGCACTTAGTAGGTGCTAAAGATATGTTTATCATTATCATAATCATCATCATCTCCCATTAAATTAAAATTTAGTAAGATCTTTGGAGGTTAGTGGAAAATGCCCCTTTCTTAACAGATTATAAATAGCAGCAACCTGGAAAAACAGTTCAGTGTTATTTTACTTCCATAACTCTAACAGAGGCAGAGATATTTTTCTCATTTTTTAAAGTTCCAGTTCATGATGGACGTTAAGGGGTGAGTCATAAGAATTTATAAAAATAGGCTATAAATGCAGCCCTTTAGTAAGATCAGAGGTAAGAATGTCATAATATTAAGAGATTATACAATGGAAGGAACTTGATGGGAAAAAAAAAATGTTCGTTCAAAATTCAGTTTAAAGTCTATCTCAACTATTTCCAAAATCCCTTTGCTGCCTCTGTAGAATTTCACATACTTTATGATAAAAGCTCCCAAGAATAACTCACCAGCCAGAAACTGTGAGTCAATATTATAGTCAACAAGCATGCATTAAACCCCAAACATACACCAAGAGCAGCGCTAGATACATTTGCCTTCTCTAATCCTTTCCCTCCTTGCATTCTTCAGGTAGCACAACTGGTAAATGATGGAACCAGAATGAATGCCCTTGTCTGATTGGCTCTAAAGTCTGTGCTTAAACCAACCATGGGAAGGGTTAAACTTATTCCTCCATAAAATGGGGATGGCAATAGCACCTAACTAATAGGTTTGCTCTGAGGAGTGGATGACAGCATGGATGCTGACCATATGTAACAGGCCTTGTGTAAAAACTCTCACTCTCTCAAATGACAGTGGCACACCATCGGATGGCTGGTTACCCATGAACTCTATTTTCTCAACCAGAAAAATGGAACACAGTCTAACAAGTAATTATTTTTCTGATTTTGGAATACACTGATTTGAACATCTTATATCTGTCTCTAAGTGTTAAATGCCTTATACTGAAATGTATATCTAAGTAAAGATGATTTATGAAACAAAATAAGAAATTAGACCTCTTTTGATTGCCTGACAATAAAAGCCTGCACCTCCCATCTTCTTTAAAAACCTCTGGATGGCAGAGTTGGTGCCTGCTTTGCATGTATGAGGACCTGGGTTCAATTCCCGGTACCTCATAAAAAAAATAAAAAAATAAAACTCTGGATGAACTTTTAATCCACTTTCATTTTCCCACAAACTCTTCTCTGCACCATTGTTTGAGGGTGTGGCCTGGTTTACTGGCTGCTTATTTTTAGGCTCCTGGTAGAGTCCTAGGTCACAGGCTCCTCACATACCCATATTCTCATCTTAAATAACATGGGTTCAGGGTCTGACTCCCTGGGTTTACATCTTGGCTCCATAACTTACAGAAGTGTGATTTAGTCATGTTATTAGTCTCTCTGTGCCTTAGTTTCCTCATCTGTAAAATGGGAATTATAACAGGATTTGTGAGGCTTAAATGAGGTAATGCATATAAAGCACATATTAGAGTGTCAGATGCATAATAAGGGTTCCAAAAATACATGTTTAAAAATACCTAATGTTATCATTACCTATTTGAAAACAACAATAAGGTTTCTACAATGATTCCCTGGGCCCCTTCTCAGTTCCAAGATAGCACTCCTTTCACTTCTTTCTTTTCCGTCCCTAAAGAATTTTGATCTGACTCTCATATCAGTGGAAAAAGCACATTGACGACGTCAGTTTAAGTGATGAAAGATAAAGCTGCAGATGGGGAGCAAGTGACGCTCTGATACCTGCACCACCAGCAAATTTCCCACTAACTTTGCTGACCAAAATCTATGTCCTGTAAACTGGCTATTGTAGATTTAAAGCAGGGGTTCTTAACCTTTTTTTGTTCCACAGACCCCTATGCCAGTCATGTGAAACCATGTATCCCTTACTAAGTCCACACTATACTGTGTATTATTTAATAAATATATCATGCCCATGCCAACACGTCCCCACAAGAATCATATTTTTTTGAATTTCAATTCAAGCTCATGGACCCTTTGTTAAGAACCCCAAAGTTTTATTGAACAGACTGAATTTTGTGTTCATACCGAGTACACTAGGAACATTTTATCATAGTCATAAGTTACATTAAAATAAAACTAAATACGTGCAATTTTGAGAAATGCGCTTAGAGGAAGCTCCTCCCAACACATGCACATGCATATGCACCCCCACCTCAGCTGTGCCACCCCATCTGTAGCTGCAAAGACTCATCCTGCTTTCCTTGGGTTCTCCAAGCTGCCACCATCTACTCCATCATCCTGATCTCTCCAGTCTTCTCCTATTCATCTCACTGGGTGATATAGCTACAGTAGTAGCAATAAATGGCAATACTTAATTACAAGTCCCAGATGGAGGTTCTTTCCTTGAACGAATTAACGGAAACTGCTTTCAAAGGAAAACACAGGAGGCTAAAATTAACAAAGCAAGGAAAGGAAACCGGTGTACCATTTAAGTTCTCAAGATGTCATGGTTTGGGGTAGATGTCTCAAACGTAGATTCATAAGCCACTTTGCTTTCATGGGATTCTCAGTGTCCTTCTAAATAAGGATGAAATAAGTACAACCTGAGAAACCGGAGAACCTTTGCTCAAATCTTACCTGTGGGATCCCTTTAAAAGTATGTAACTACTCTTAATCTAGTATCTTGCTCTATAAATAGGAGGAAATAAAAAAGTCATGTCTTGCAGCAAATGAATCAATACAGGATTTGCATAAGCTACTAAAAAAATAATAAAAATGATGAGCCAACACTTCAACCTGTTGAAGATTGAACGGATTGTTTCCAAAATTGGATATAAACAAATGACTACCACCTAAATTCTTTGGTAACCTTGGGGAAGTCAGAAAAATATCACAAAACTCTTTGGGGTGTTTGTCTATACCAGTGTTTATCATGTTCAAAATATCTGCTCCCCTGGGTATCCCCCTAGAACACACAGACTAAGCTGAAGAGAAAATAGGTCATACTGGGCTTCAGAACTCACAGCTCATCCAGGCTTTGCTGATCTTCTCTTTCCCAAGGATGCCCCTCTTATTATTCTCCAGTTAATCATTACATTTGCCTGACTTTTGGTCTTCACGTGCAAGGACAAAATGTGCACTTCATATATCATAACATCACATAGGTCAGAATTTTGCACTGCAGATAATCAGTAGTTCTTTTTTGTAAGGATGTACTAACATTTATTGAACATGAATTATTATTATGTTTGAAGCAATGCCAAGAAAATGTGAGGAAAAGAAGGACATGGAGGAGGAAAGGAAAGGAAAGGAAAGGAAAGGAAAGGAAAGGAAAGGAAAGGGAAATGAAAAGAAGAGAAAAGAATTATTATTTCTATTTAGAAGTGCAAGGCCTTCAAATTTATATTTTTTTAATTCTAGGATTTGTATCTCCAATACTGAAGTCTTCATTTTAATTTTTAAAGAATATGCATGTATTGAATTTGCTCTTCATTTGCAAAATTACTTGAGATGCATTAGACAAGGGACCTCATTTTGAGAAGAATAGTATAGAAATTGAAGAGCCATTTTCCTGCCATAGTAAGGAGAAACTTCTCATTAACACAGCGGGAAGTGGCACGTGAGGAAATGGGCTCCATGGGTCATGTTAATATCTATTCTAATGATGGAAGTTTTGGAAATAGGCCCTTTTGAGTACAAAAGATATGTTTTAGTAACTGCATCATCCATGATAACCAATATTCACAGAAGCACCATTTACATTTTCTCATTTTCAAAATACAGCAAATATCTTGATTTGTTTGCATACTTATTCTTCTCTAGCTTAGTATTTCTCAGAAGTTATTGCTAAGGACATCATTATCTTACTTTGTGGAATTAAGGTTACAAATGGAAGAAAATTCTAGGTGCTTAAGACCTTGTTGGGAGATGCCAATTTAACCTACATTACTCTGATCATGGACACAAGCTGATGTCATCAGCATAATCATTTTGGAGCAGCTTGCAGAAATTGAGAAGTGAAATTAAGAACATGCCATTGGCACAGTGGTTGAGGAAAGGTCAAAATGCAGTTTATTGTGTTGAGAAACAGAACACTCTCCTGCACTGTTGCCATTGTTGATAAATATACATATATATTTTATCACAATTGAGTCATCTTTATTCGACAGTCCCCACAAGAAATGATAGAACCTGGATAAAATTGTCAAAAAACTATCTGAAGGCACTGGAGAGCAACCAGTATAAACAGGATTTATGGAGGTACCACCTCAGAAAAGAGGAAACACAATGGCATGAATACCAAGTATACCTGGCATTGTTGATATTAAACAATAACTTTTTTTTTTTTTAAACCAGGAGGTCCCAGGGATCTAACCCCTGTCCCTCCATATGGTAGATGGACGCCGAACCTCTTGAGCCACATCCGTTTCCCAATATTGAACAATAACTTTTACATGAATATGTTTCCTCAATTAGCACAGCCCAATTATTTACATTTCATACCATCATCCAAGAAAAATCTCCATGTGTGTGCATATGTGTATATGTAAAAGAGAAATTTTGTTAATAAAATTTATACACACACACACACACACGGCATCTTCTGCTTCCTCTCCCCGGGTTCCTCAGCTGCATTTGCTAAATTTCAAGGACTCAGTAGCCACATAGGTCTAGTGTTTGCCATATTGGGCTGCATAGAGCACATGTCCACAATCACAGGGAGATCTATTGCATTCAGTTCTGATTTAGCTCATGTCACTCTCCTGCATATTTTTTTCAAATGCTCCCCATTTCCTGCAGAAGAAAAATTAATAAATTCCTTAGCAAGATTTCCAAGGTTTCATGATCTGCTCCTTGGTGCCCTATCCCCATTAATTCCTGAATTTCAACTATACTACCCTTTGGTAAGTTCTTCATATACTGAAGATCTTTGAAACTCAGACCTTTTATATTTGCTGTTTCTTTTGATAGGAATATTCTTGTAATATTTTTACCTGTTTCAGCCCTTAGTTTGTTTCACAAATAAGTTACTGTAAGCTGTGAAGTCATATATGCTACCTTTGTATTATGTTCCGCCATGTGTAGAGTAAGTTAAATTAGAGCAATGCCTTGTTTTTATTGGACATTATTCTCATTTAACTTATTCTTGGTTCTAATACATAATAGACTCTTACTCACTGTTGGTAGCTATGAAGGTGGTGGTATTTGATCATATAAGTTTGTACAATATTAGTCAGAATTATTTACTATATAGAAAGAGAAAGTGTTTGTGGAGTATATAACATTCCCAGAAAATAATAAATGCACAGTGCATGACTATGTCAAAGCAGGTTTTTTTTTAAAAATGTCATAAAACTACATATATTTTGAAATTTTAACTGGGCATTTAGGCTCATTTAGTAAATGCTAGGCACTCATGGTAGGTGCTGGGAGTTAACTGGTGAATAAGATACAGCTTGTAAAGTCTTTAACCTTTTATATTGAAATGGCTTGTTTGCTCGTCTAACAAACAATAGGAAGAACATAAGCACACCACTCTAGTTTTCAACCAAATTCAATTCTTTCTAGAGAAACAAAATAATTTTTCACCAAAAGTACCACAATACCTACCCACATGGTATACCCTGGTCCTTCATATTTAAGAAAGTGCAAAGTGCAATACCATGCGCTTGATGGGCAATAAAGGAGAGCTAGAGCCTATTTTGCTACACCACAGATGGCCCTGCTCCCCTTCCATAGCTGCTCTGACTGAATTCAGACCATTGGATTTGGAACAGCATTTAGGTGTTTTCCTGTCCTTTACAACATTAAATATAGCTTTCACGACTTTGACCCTTTCTAAAGACTTCCTTAAGTCTTATTCTCATTTACCATGAAGATAGATAGCTTGATAGATCATCCCGACCTTGATTTGGATCCTGAGACTCAAACCAAGGCACTTCAACTAGCTCCACGGTGCTCCCCGGCAAGTGGAAAAGCAAATCCATGTTTGACAGATGGATGGAAATGGAATTTCTCTTTTAACAAGTTCTCTTCTTTAAATGTGTGATATTACATTTTCCTCGGCAACATTGGTCAAATCTGATTGTCCTTTATCAAAAGCAAGGTTGTATAATGTATTGTGTCAAACCAGAATGTAGAAATATAGAGAAAAATAAAGGCTTGGCTGAAATGACTCCCATAAATAGTTGAACATCAGATAAGAATGTCAATCTTCTTTTGTCAGGATGCAAAATAGGGGATTTATTTTGCCTTATGAGTATGATAATGTCAGATATCACTGCTCAGCCTACAGAAGCATCTTTGTTTCTCTCAGAATATAAACATTATTAAGTTTTGTTCTCTGGAGGGGTCAGAGGCTTCACTAATCAGAAAAGAGTTCTTTTTAAACCCCAGATCAGCACTTCTTAATTTTTCTCTCTCTTAATTTTTATGCTATTTCTATACCACCATAGATCACTTGTTTTAAAATATTTCATTAACCCACAGAATTTGATCATTATTGAGAATTAATCACCAGGTTTATCACACCAACCAAATCAGTTTCCTACTGTAGTGCTTGCGTCAAAATATGTAGCAAATATAAATTTATATAAGGCAAGACACATAAACTGAGAGGAGTGGTGGCAATATGCCGATTTGGTACTTAGGCAGATAGCTGCGTCAGTTTAGTCAAACTACCTTGCTAGTAAAGAGATTCCGTGTGTTTATCTGTGATATACATGGAGGTGTGCTGCCCAGACCCCCTGGCAAGGAAGGATGCCACAGGGGTAAAGTGTGAGGTCACTAGACAGTCTCTAGCTGTGTGCTCTTCAGGGTTTGCCTCAGCTGCAGGGAGCTGCTTCCCAGGGGTTATCAGGAGATTATGCAAACAGAAGTATAAAGGCCCTAATATTTTAGCACAATGTGGGACTCCTGATGGGCAAAACTCATTGCAGAGAGCCTCACTGGGTTGGAAAAAAGTTTAGCCAGGACTGCTTTGCATTTTGATTTCTCCCTCTGCCCATCCTGCTCCTGCCCACTTCCTTTCACACATGTTGATCAATAACAAACACCTTGCACCTCAAATTCCATCTCAGCATCTACTTTCAAAGAGCTCATCCTTCAACAGATCTTTTCAATGGGAATAAGAGGCATAATTGAGAGTTACTTGGATGAAGTGTAAATGAGATCTATATGAAGGGCACTGTGCTAAAAATACTAAATATTCATGGATAAAGATCCACAAAATATTTTCATCACTTGATCAGTTCCTACTCTCATATTGGACAATAAATGTTAGAGTTTATTTGACATTTTACAGCAACTCTAGTACAAGTGAAATTCTATTTCAAGCCATCTCATGCTTGTTAATAGAGAAACATTGCTGAGCTCAGGGAATCCACCAAGGCAATGAAATGCAGAGACTGGGGGTTGATGGAGGCAGTCACCTGCTTCAATTCCAAAAACACTGTATTGTAGCCATCACTGAAGTCTGGGGAAAGAAAGGGGACAGGTAGAATAAAGAATTCTAAAATAAATCAATGTAAGAAACAAATAAATCCCCCCACCCCAAGCAGGTAAGTGCCACAATATTTGTCAGGATGCCCTTCACAGCCTGAAGGGTGTATCTGGGGCTCTTCCCAAATGCTACACTAAATGAAGCCAGATTTTCCTGGCACACTCAAAATGAATGCAGTGCTTTCATGGGCTCCAGGCCCCATGACTACTAAGCTTTCAAGGTCTCTAAGGCAAGCATGGGGGATGACAATTCTCATCACAGGTAGCTGGATTATAAAAGAAAGACTAAGAATTTCTTTGCTAAAGGTTTAAAAAATATTTTTAAAATCTTATCCTTCTGGAGTATACGAGACAGGGTAAGATCCTGGAATAATATGGGAGCCAGCTATTCAAACTACAGATGAAAATATAAATCCCTATCAGTGTAGGGTAGTGGCTGGCAAGAATGTTTTATAAAGTAAATATTTTGGCTTTCCAGGCCACACCATCTCCATCGCAACTTCCCAACTCGGCAGTTGTACGGCATAAAAGAATGAGGGTGGTCGTGTTCCAGTAAAACTTTATTTACAAAAACAAGTGGCAGGTCCAAGTTGGCCCACAGGCTGAAGTTTTGTGACTCTTGGTCTAAAATAATGAAGTTGAAGGGTTCACTGAAGTCAAGTCCTTCTCACTTTACTAGGTTCTAGGGGAACAAAGAGGGAAATTGAAAGTTCATTTTATAAAAACAAGACATTCCATTGGGAACAAAGTGTTGGCATATTTGCCATCATCTATCCATTAGAATTAGGGTCCAGGTCAGGGCCCTGAGTCCCCATCTCCACAGAGCAAAACAAGGTTCAGAGATCCAACATGCAGCTTACACCTCCTCCTTCCTAGAATTTGCACTGCACCCACCGCAGTGTGCCAAAGCTACTGTAACAAAGAGCCATTGACTAGCTGGCTTAAACAAGAGAAATTTATTGCCTGACAGTTCTGGAGGTAAGAAGTCTGAAATCAATCTGTGGGTAGGGCCATGCTTCCTCCAAAAGGGGAGAAGCCATCCCATGCCTTTCTCCTGGCTTCTGGTGGGCTGCCGGCCATCCACGGCATTCCTGGTTTGTGGAGGCATAACTCAATCTCTTCTCTGTTACCGGGCCATCCCTCTCCCTTACTGGCTGTGTCTAAGTTTCTCTGCTTATAGGGACACAAGCCATATTGGATTAAAACCCACTCTAATCCAGTTTGGCCTCAATTTAACTAATAACCTCTTCAAAGACCGTATTTTCAAATGGGTTCACATTCATAGGACTGGGGATTAGGACTTGAACATTTCTCTTCGGGAGACACAATTCAATCCTTAGCAAATTAATTTATCTGTGAAGTCCTGTAGCCAAGAAACTTAAGTTTGAGCTCAAACTCATTTGGTCACAATCTCTATAGTCCCAATAGTGTTCCTCAGAGCATGGTTAGTAAAATGCTGCCCTTGGAGAAAGTGAGAATATCTATTTTTCAAATTTAACAGGGAGTAATGTACTTTTTAATACATAAAACCAGTTTGGCTAAACATTAGTTTGCAGCCTCTATGTGCAAAATTTATAAGAAGATACAATTTTAAGCCAACTGCAAGTGAAGATGCTATTTAGAGACACATATAATGAAATAAACCCCTTAGTTATGAATCAGTTATTATATTTCACTAAACTCCAACTGTTTCTTTCTCACTGCTTAATTTCTTCCAGCTTTTGTTATTATGCCTAAAGAAACCATTTTAACATTTTCTCACATGCACTTTGAGTATCAAAAATTTCATCTACAAGTTTTCAGTTTTTTGCCTCTAATTGCTCCACTGGTTTCTCTAACTGCTTTAATAAATAATATTATCTGAGTTCTGCTAGTCCCAGAATTCCAAATTCCCTAAATCACATATTACTTTTTATTCCTCCAAAGAGAAAAAAAGAGCTTTTTTCCTATCCCAAGCATATCTTTATAGTCAGAGAAAGAAAGAAAGAGAGAAATAAGAGAAAATCATAAACACAAAGTCAGCCCTCTAAATTAAAACAAGTTTTCTACTGTGCGAGGCATTTCTCCTTTAGCATCATCGGATATCTATGGTAGCTGCTACCCATAAAGTTTCATAATCCAGTTTTATCATTTTCAGATAGCATGTATTGAGGGCTAATTAGTGAATGGCTTGGGTTTTTCATAGCTATTCAGTCAGGCTCCTGACTATAGAATAAGCCCCATGAAGGCAAAGGCTGTGTCTTTTCAACACTTTATAAAATTTTCCTAAAAAATTTTTGGGTCAATAGATATTTGTTGGACAAATAAATAAGTAAATATATGTATATATGAATGTCCAATGGGGGGTATATAAGAATCCTGTATTTTACGCATGATGGTTCTGGAAACCCACAACTTCTCTAATTATGTGAATGAATGGATGACTATAGGGATACATGAGTGCATATATGACATGTAACTAATTAATTATTGTTAGTTGAATTTTCTCCTGTATCTACCTGCTGTATCACTCTGCACAAGTACAATGAATTATTTGTAACAGTGGCTCAGAAGAGTTGATACTTTTGAACTGGGAGGAAACCAAACATTTATCTGGCCAAAAATGTGCAGGCATTAAATGAAACTAGTTTGACTTATTTTTACAAAGACTAGGCCCTCACCAATAATGGAAGTCATTGCAAAATTAAGGAGGGATTCAATAAACTCCCAGTCCATCCTCTAAATTAATACAAAGTTCTCTATAGTGTGAAATATTTCTACTTTAGCATCATTAGATATCTCGATTGTAAGGAGTGCTTTCAAAAAGAGATCATTAGCAGTCAGCCTGCTAACTGAGGTGAATTATAAAAATTCCAGAATATGAGTAATTAAAAAAAGCAATGTTCTATGCTCTTGTGTTGAGTGGGCACTTACATTCAATTAGGACAGTGGAGCCCTGTAGCCATTGTGATCATGTGTCAACCTTCTGCTCTGCCTGCTGAATGGCCATCAACCCCACTTTTAATTTAAGCACCTCATGTAGTTTTACTCAAGGTGAATGCTCAAAAAGAAATAGGATGCAACTACCTTAGAAACAGTCACATGTCATCTCAAGGCCATGGTGACACTAAATGCACACTTGAAAGAAAGTGATTGAGTGGGCAAAATGTGTCAGGCCAAACATTGACAATAGCAACTTTACATGAAAGCACTGATAATATTCTTAATACCTATCCTCTGCTAGACTTTTTCCTACTATAAATCATTTGCTGCATATAACACCGTTAAAGAGTATCTACCATGAAGCATGGGCTTGTAAAGATTAGCTGTCATCCCCCGAGCCTCATTCAAGATGTCATAACCTAGTGGTCAACAGTTTGGGTTTCTGGAATAAGAACAGATGTGAATACAAACCCTGCCTCCACTTCCACCTGCTATATTGCCATGCACAAGGAGCTCATTCTTTCAGAGTCATTACTTCCTTCTTCATTAAATCAGATGGCACTATATATTTCCTGTTGTGTTTTATGAGAATTAAGTGAGATAATACATAAAAGGATCTTAGCACAATGACAGATTCATCAAATAAAAATAGCATGTTTCTCCCATTTCCTCTCAGTTAACAATCTGTTTTTCAGCCAATAGTAACAAATCCATACAAAAGGGCTTGAATGGATGAGCAAGAAATACTCTGCCCTAACTGTGTGTTAACTCCACAGACTTGGTTTATTTTCCTTCTTTCCTGATCTGCATCCTTGATTGGATGAGACCCTTTAGAGAATGAATAGTTTATAATTTCAATTAAAACTTTTCTCACTAATATATACCAACTTGCAGAGATACAGTTGGAGTTGCAGAGGGAAAGAAAAGTTGAGTGGTAAAGGTACAAAATCATACATTTTATTATCAGAAAAAACCAGGTCCATACCCAGTTGCACTATTTGCTGCTTGTGTGATGTCGAACAAGTTCATATTTTTATCCTCAGTTTCCGCAGCAATAAAATGGGGACAATAACTATACATATTATCTCATAAAGGTATTAGAGAATGAAGTGAGCGAGTATATTTAGTGTGGTCCATACAACATGTTAAGCACTCATTAGTAATAATATTTGCAGCGGCAGCAGGTATAAATTAAGCTAGATAAGGTTATTTAGACTATTTAGCATTTAAGCTTTAAAGAGAAAAAAGATCATTCTATGTACTGTAAGCCACCTTTAAGAGAAGAAACTCTCCAAATAAGTACTAGATTTTTAAATTGCATTTACAAAACTGAGGGTGACCTACCTCTTTTAAATAGTAAAGGTATTAGCTTCTACATGTATTATGTAGTAACCTCATTTAATCATCTCAGTATTGCTGTGCTGAAGATAATATTAACCTATTATACAGATGAGGAAACTGAGGTTCAGAGAATTCCAGAGACTAGCTGCCTGACTGGGAGAGGATTTGGACATTGTCTGCCTATGGTCAAAACATGTAACTTTGTAAATAATTTACACTTAATTCTTTATTATTGGGAAGGATACGTTTTAATAAATTAATAAATGCCTAATTAATGTTCCTGGAAAGGAAAGGGTGATCATTAAGTTTTTCTCTATGTAATTGCCTGCTTTTCCTGGAAAGGAATATATAGAAATAGATATAAATATAGGTATAAATATCAGTATAAATGCTTTAAAAATAAATATTTCCAGCTTGGTAATGTGCTTTAAAAAAAAGTTGATTCTCAGGAGAGGTTGGCCAACCAGTAAATGACTGTCTGTTTTGAAAGTGGCAGATGCCATGATAACTGCCTCTTTCTTGCTGGATGGCAAAGTAAACATTCCCCTAAAAGACTGATACATTCTTGTCAGCATGCAGCATACAGCAATCCTAAAGAGACAATAATGCATAGCTATTTGTTTCCCAGTAATTCCCTGAATATCCATGTCCTTTAGTTCTATTTAAAAAGGTTAGACGGCTCTAAATCTGTCTGCTAGAATCATAAGAAACTACGCATTTCTCTGGCTAGTCAGGAAATTTAATTTTATACTCAAATTAACCAATTGTGCATGAGAGGAAAGCTGCTCTCTATAACCCACTAGGGGGAAAAAACCTGTGGATATGCAGAACAGATGCTGAAAAGTGCAGTTAGCGATTCTTAAGTTCTCATTCCATGTAGCCAATCCACCTCCAATTAGAAAGGTGTTGGACCTATTCTGACTGACACTTAATATTCTATTACAAGTGCTTTTTTAAACAGTATTCACCATTTCTTTGGGTGAGACTAGATTCCAAAGAACTAGAACTTGCCTGACATCTATCAGAAACACAGATTTTTCCTTGTCATCAAATCGCATTTTATTTGTCCGTCTCTTCCTGGTCACATAGCTTCAGAACTCCTTTAGCTTGCCTGAAATCTAAAAGCCTCCAAGCTGAGCAGTTGATTCTGAGCAGCCTCAAGCTTCCTCTAGACATGCCTTTCATACCAGTGACAAAACTAAAAGTAAAAGCAGGAATAACAAACTAATCATAATGATAATCATCACATACTACCCTATAAACGGGAGTTATTAGCTCTAAATCTCCATTTCCATATTAATGAAATGGATCAATTATAAACTGTGCCTGGACACGTGGAGAACAACAGACATGGGTTTAAACCCAGCTTTGCTAATTTGAGGTTGCTTTCATTATGGTGTGTGAAATTTTCAAACGTCATTTCTGTCTGATTAAGAGCATGTCACTGCAACAAGAAGTCTAATTTCTGAGTAATATTTAGGTAATCTAAGCACTTTTAGAATATATATATAACAAATAACATTTATGTAAACAGATGCACATATATGTGTATGTATTTATATATCATTTTACAAATATTGGTATGTATTGTGAAAAATTTGATTTTTACCCACAAAAAAAAAAAAAAAGAAGTCTATTCCCACTGTTACTAGGGAATAGTGTTTAGAGTTAATATGTGATTGCCCCAATATCTTCCTTAAGGGCCCTTGGCTTGGCCTACTCCTCAGCCCCTATGTGTGCCTTGCTGACAAGAGTAGAACCTTGCCAAATCATGTGCTAAAACCAGCCCCATGACAGGTCTAGTTGGACCAATCTTGCTTACTCCCTTCACATTCTGTCTCATTCTTAAAGATGTGAGAAAAACAGCAATTACTCCCTTCTGTGTTCTTTTCAGAAGAAAAATGGGACAAATTCCTTTGACAAATATCACAGCCATTTATTTATGTTGGCACTCCAGCATAGAGCATTGCATAACTTCATGATTTACTCAGGAAATGGATATCCATGTAAATTTGTTTTTTTTTTGTTTTTGTTTTTGTTTTTTGATACTTCTTCCCCTTGAGTTCAAAATTTAGACCTTTTATAGATGCTATTCTCTTAGGCACACAAGAGGACTTCTATTCATCCTTAGCATGTTGAATACATTTAGTAATGAAAATGGCCAACTTGCCACCCCAGATGGAGTTTTATCTTCTTAGAGGTTGGGTTCTTCTGCAGGAATTTTTGTTTGTAGACCCTTGGGATGTATTCTTATTTACTGCTCTGACTACAGAAATAGCTTGTTGAAAACAGCTCTTCTGGCTCTGCATAGAATTTTTTTTTTGTCCAAACTCAAATTGTTTGGGGCATTGACTGTTTTGCTACATTTCACGCTCAGCCTCACAGATTCAGCACCCTTGTGAATAATGGGAATTTAATACAAACAAACAAACAGAAGAATTGAATAAATAAAGCCTCCAGAAAACTCAATTATCTAGATTTTCCCTGAATAAAGTAATGGGAAGGTTATCTTTCCTAGATACCAGTGACTGGAAGTTGAATGAGTTGCATATGAGTTGACATCTAACTCATAGATTAAGTGGACTATTCTTTAAAACTGTATTCCTCCATCTAGTTAATTTTTTTTTTTTTTTACAACAATCATTTCTAAGACAATATTTGAAATCCACACTCAAACACATCGTTAGCCAACTCTTCACCCTTGGAGACCAGTGTACAAGTTATAGATTCTCAGTGTTCTTCAGGAAGAAAGCTATTTAGCTTGAGCACCTGTACTGTCATTTGGGTGACTGGCAAAAGCAAAAAGATATGTACAGTTCAACAGAAAATAAAAATGAAGAATTGAGCCTCATTTCTAAAAAAGACAGAAAAACTTTAATACAGGGTTATTTCTCAGGCAGGAAAAAATCTGAGCAAGAAAAATATAAACAAAAAAGTACTTTTGAAGTGGAAGAGAAAAATTTTGTCAAAAAGGTACCAATCTATACATGCTGACCTATCAGAAATGTCCCTGAAATGATAATAAGATATTTTCAAACCTAAACACCAAACCAAACATAGAAATAAGACAGGAGTCTCATAATGCATTGACATAGTGGTTTCATGGCTCTAATGTATACATCACGGTAACTGTCAAAAGAGAACTAAGACAAACCAATGCTAGAAAAAATAATGCACAAACAAGCAAAAATATAAAATAAAAGATTGACCAAATGAGCTGCAAAATATGAACAATTGTGCATTTTCATTGAGCAGTCCGAGAACTGAAAGAGTTGTGTTCGTCTTGAGAGTCCTACTGCTGAACATTGTTTTGTAGCTCTTTGTCAGTGCACACACACAGAGAGACACACACAAACACTCACACAGTGTTTTATGGGTGACCAAAATTCTTCTGTCATGTGAGCATAGATCTAAAGGCAGCCACACAGAATACATACATAACTGTATTTTGTACTGATTTACTTGTTGCTGGAGCTAGTCAGTATTCCTTTTAAAGGAGAAATACCTTATAGGACTGGAAGTAATATCAGGGTCACGAGCGGTCACTTGCCCAATCACGGAGTTTAGAGCAGCATTTTCATGAACTTCCAGGAGGTAAGTTGGTGAAGAGAAGACAGGTGGCTCATCAGCATCCTCGACCACAATTTTAACCGTTGCCGTATCTTTAAAGGGCCCCCTGCCGCTGAAACGTGGGTCAATATGGACATTGGCTGCCTCTACCTTCAGTGTATAGGATTTTTTGGTCTCAAAGTCCAGAGGCTGTTAAGAAATGACAAAGATGAATGTTTCCCACTAATGACCACAGCAGCAAGAACAAATGAGTATAATGCTGATGGATGGAAGTTATGTGCATTCAAGCCCATTTGTGAGTCTTAATGGGATCACTCTCCATTCCTCCAGATCCAACCTGTAAATTTTACAGGCATTTATTGATATCTGTTTATTATACAAGCTCAGTGAATCTAATCTCCTATTGTTTTGTTTTGTTTTGCTCATTTCACTTGGAATTCACAAAATATTCACAGTCATGAATTGTGCCATCAAAATTTCACTTCAGAATCGTAATAAAATTTTACTACTGATGGCATGACCTGCATACTAATCAGCCAGTTAATCGAGCCTCTGCTGGTAGGAGATAAGGCAACATCGAACACAATCTTTATCTGGGAAGAATATATTATCATTTCTGTAACAGTGTGTGAAATGTAAAGGACTAGAAATAATCATTGTTTAGACCAAGGAGACATTATAAAGCATATTTTAGCACTAATCCTAACAAAGAATGTTTTCTCATTTCACTTCTAAAGCATTGCTGCTCTACTGATCATGTGGCTAAAATGAGGTTTATTATTTTTTAGGGCATTCTTAGAGGGTCTCTATTATAAGTACTATGTCATGAATCAGGTAGGCATATAAAGAATATGTATGTGGGTATGTATCTACTTGTGTTTATATCTAGAAGAAGGAAGAGTGAGAAGAGTATAAATAGATAACCGGGTCTGGCCATCCCCCTTCCAACCGCTTAAAAGCACTTCAAAATTACCTCATTGCACCATTACTGACAATATTTCTAATAAATTAATACTTCATTCCTTAAAAGTCCCAGAGACTTTAGTTAGTGACCTAGGCAAATAGAGCTAGGTAAAAAAAATGCAGTCCTTTTAAATAACCAGAAGCCCATCTGCATCACAATCCTTAACACTCCAATTCTGGGCAACTCATAACATTTCAGATTTGAAGGATGCAAATCTGTCAAGGCTCAAAGAAATAGTTTAGGTTTGCATTACAATTTTTCATAAAGCAGAACTTTAAATCTGCAATGCAGATTTACAAAATAAGAAACGAATATAAACAGGCATTAGTGAATACTTTCAGAACACTTGTGTAAGCTTAAATATATATTCTTACTTTGAAAACTGGTGTTGATTTTTATATTTGATTTCAGTTTGAATGGGACATGGCCCTTTTTGCAGTATGTTCTAGTAAACAAGGCAGACACTCACTTCCCTGTCTATTCTGAAATGACTAGTCACTTGGACCCATGAAGAGATGACTCAAAATCAGCAGAGCCACAATTTGCGAACCACCCCTATTATAATAATTTTGCAATTTCAAATTCTTCACACTGTTAAGTATAAGAAATTATGCTCTGCTTAATTCTTAGTTCAACAGAAAGACAATGTACCCAAATGTCCTTAGGATTTTGTCAGATCAAAAGACAGTCTATGAATTGAATAAATATGACCCCCTACATATTGTTCACTAGAGTAAAACACATGTGTTCCTTGGTGTCAAGATACATAGTCACACTGACAACGTTTATGCTTCATCAGTGTTTATTAATAACAGTGAATGAAATAATAACAGTGTACAAAAATACAGCAAAGGCTAATTGCTTTAGTTTATAAAATGTACCTTATGGAAAGAAAGGATAGCAGTTAACAATAACAATAAAAATGATATTAAGAATCATTGGCCAAGGAAAACGTGGCTCTGGATTAGTCAATAATTCACTCAACTACAAATGTACTGTAATCTTTTCCAAACATGAATTTTTAAATACTTTGCACATCTTAATCCTAAATTCAAACCAGCATCCTGGTATGAAGGTTGTGTTGCCCAATGAGAGTCAAAAATAAATGCAACCATTTTATTTGTTCAAAATGGATTTTTAACACTTATTTTGTACACAAATTTATATCTATGAAAATCCAGGCTCCCCTTGTGAATATCTCTCCAATTGGGGATTTTAAGGAGCAGGATAATAGGAAGTAGGTCCCATGAGAGAGAGAATCAGAAAGCAAACTTAGTCATGTCAATGTAATGCTAAGACAGAAGTAAAAATCACTGGCTACCATTGTGCAGGCCACCATCTACCTCCTATTCATAAATAAGCAAATCTATGTAAAGATTAGTTTGCCCTACTTCATGGCAAGGCATGAAGAACAACATTGAAGAAAATAATCATGATGAGAATAAAAGAACATTTTTCCTAGCAAACAGCTTATGCTCTTAAAATAATGAACTGTGTTCTACACATTTCTTATGAATGTAGATTACATGATAGGAAATACAAATGGAAGCTGTTTACAGAATTAGTCACATCTGCCACAAATGGCAGGAGGGGTTGCAAACTATTGTACATTATTTCTACAGATTATGGGGATGTTTTTCTCTAATGGTAGCCCCACGCCCAGGAGCGAGGCACTGATGAGCTTCATTTCCAGGAATGCCTTGACCTAAGACTCACGGTTTGGAGTATCGGGTGGGAGCAAAGCTGGCTCTGTCCTTTATGCTCCACAGTAGCCATGAAAACTGACTCTTTCTACCCTGTCTTTGAGTTTCCCTGAAAGCACAGCCTGCAATAAGGAATTGGGAAGCTGCAATGTGTTTGGGAAGATATTCCAGGGAGCAAGAACACAGAAAGGAAGGGGGGTAGATAGGAAAGGATTAAAAGCCAATTGAACTTTGTCATTGCTCTGCTTAAATTGATATCTATCCCTTCTGGGAATCCTCTTAAGAAACCATAGACAATATGCCTCAGAATTGTTCCTTCAAAGAACAAGAACTATCCACAATTTTTTGTTCCCTATTGGTTAAGGGTTGCATTCAGGGTATTGAATTCTCCATACAACTGGACGGCCCTTAAAAATGCTGAGCAAATTCCTATGGCTTAGGGAAAAGCATTGAGGCAGAGACGAGGAGATGAACCAATGGGTACTTGAGATGGGAGGCTAGCAGCAACCACAGTAACTGTTCACTAGATCTTTAGCTGAAACCTGAGGTGGGCAGAGGGAACAAGGTATGAAGCACAAAAAGCTTCAGACTCATTATCCTGTCTCACAGCTAAGGAAGCTAAACCCCAACAGCTCCAAGATTCTTTCAGTAAGCCCATCCAACCCTTAAAAATGTCAAAAACAAGTCTCCAAAAGTGTTTTGATGAAGAATACAATCTTTTAGCTTACCTTTCTTAGTCTTATAATACCATCCTGGGCCTGGGCATCAGAAGTGATTTCAAAGAGTGCTGTCCCATCTCCATCAATGATGTCGTATGATGACTGTGCATTTTCACCAATATCCTGATCATTGGCTTTTACCCTTCCTATTGCAGTGCCAAGAACCACATCTTCTGGTACTGAGAAGTGATACAGACCTTAGAAAAGAGGGAAAATACTAAGCATTGCACAAATTCCATTCATTCATCCATTCAACAAATATTTATTGAGCACCTCCTTTGTTATGGGCACTTTTGGAGATGCTGCCAGTACAGTGAAGAAAAATGACAGAAATATACTTTGCCCTTGTAGAATATACACTCTTTTAAATGAGTCAGAGACAATAGTTCCCAGGAAGAAGTAACGATCTCTGTTTGAGACTATTCTGAGGTATGGAATTTATTCAGCCATGTGTTTACCAGGTATATATTTGGAGCAGAGTTATATCAGTATATTATTGAGTCTATGTGAATGTTCTTTCCAATTTGCTGTATAATCACATTGGCTGCCTGTGGGGATATTCATTGTTGCCCAATATAAAGTATTAAGCTAATTTCAACACAGAAAGATGCAATGTGTAACACACCAAAAGTCACTTTTGAACTTACCTTGATATTTACAGACTTGTAGATCATTTTTGATAAAACCCAATTACTAAACTTCTGCTATGCCCTGCAGCAAGCTGTTCAGACACATCGAACAGTCCTCTTGTTACTGAAGTCCTCATTCATTGCTCTGAAGACCAAAACCCCTACCTTTAAAACTCTCTCGGCAAAATGCAATTATAGTGTATATTCTTTCTCCCACGGGGGCAAAATATGTGTTCAATTAGTGACATTAGTCTCATTTCCTATTCAAATCCCTTTAGTGATATATTAGTGTCATTGGTGTAGGAAATGCTACCTTAACCCCACCTTAACCATAACCCCTGGCCATTGTCACTTCAGGGCACACTTGACCTACATCCAACTGCCAACTCCTGCATTTCTTTGCCTGAGGGTTTTCTCTGGCCCTCAGAACCCATTTTGCCCACTGCACGTCAGGCCAGACTGCCAGGGAATAAAAGCCCTCATGGAGGCAGCCCTTAGAGACTTACAGAAATTGGTATGTAAGAGCTCAGCATCCTCCCTTCTCTGGTAGGATCATTTTGAGCTATGCTTCTTTACAGTTTTCCAGAGTTTCCCCATGGGATAAAGCTCCAGCCACTCAGACTGGTAGCAGACTTGAGGATGCACATTTTGTTGACTCTCTAGCCTTCCCTAATCTTAATTTCCCATTTCCCTCCTGGTGTTTCTTGGGACTACTTCCAAGATAAACTAGTTACACTCAAATCTCTTCTCAGCATCTATTTCTAGGAAACCCAAACTCAGGCAACCAGAAAGTTTCAGTCTCATTGTCACAACAAAATGAATAAACATTCCATGAACTATAAACCTAAAAAGGGGAAAACAAAATCAGGGAAACATTATCTTAATTCTAGTTTGAACTCAATCACTGAGTCCCTTGGATAAACTAAGGCTCATTTTATCCAATATAACAAAATTCGTTCAGATGATAGGTGAGATTTCTCCTAGCAAGCACACTTTGACTTGATGAAATGAAGCTGAAAATGGATAAACAAAAATGTCTCTTGGAATCATGAAATTATGGGGCTGGGGGCACAAAGATGGTTTCCAAATAGTTTTGCCATAAGGTAGGCACTGAAAATTGTCATGTTGAACACAAGTTTCCCCATTCTCTCATAATTGGTCTAATGATTCCATTTCTTTCAAATTTTATATTCAAGGTAAGGTTCTAGATGATTCTTCTAGGTATGTTTATTAACAAAATTAGCCAGCAAGTGGCCTCACCTATATCAGATATCTGATATCAGTCCTATATCGGAGAGCCTTGGGAGACCCAGGAAATGGGATGCTTCTGAATCTGCTCCTATTTTGCTCTTTCTCCTCATTTCAATCAGTGTGACCATAGTTAATAGTTATTACCTCTAAGAAAAGGAACACTTTTGAAACTCATCTGCCACTGCTAACTTGAAAGAATCATATCCTGAGAAAGAAGATTTGTACGTTAGAGAATTATGTTAATGGCATCTCAGGAAATAAGAGTACGGGAAAGGATAGGAGAAAAGGTTTTCTTCTTCTCAATAATTTTGTAAAAAAAAATTGTTGCATTTTTGTCAGATTTGTGAATGGCCCTATGTGAAAATTCCAAATATTCATAATGAAAATTCATTTTCCTTCTACCTTAGGATTTCTGCAGATAAAATTTAAACAGTACCTTAACCGTGTCATTTTCGTGCTCTCACACCTCTCCCTCCCCACCCCCTCCACATTTCTCTCTTGAAAAACTGGTTCTATTATGGCATTTCCTATCCAAGCCAATAGTACCAGAATGCACCGAATCTCTCATGTCAAAAATGTAACCCACCTTCCTCAACTCAAAATGCAATCTCTCCTTAGATTTCATAATTATGAACTCTGGAATATCTATCACATCTAAACACTTCTCTCCCCTTCCACTGTTCCCACCCTTGCTTGTTAGGGCAACCATCACCTTTTACTTGAATGACAGCAAGGACCTTTTAACTGGGCTTCAACGCAGAGCAGACATGGGGAAAAGGTAGATTACATTTTCCCTGATTTCCCTGGAACCAAATACAATCACTCAACCTACAATTTAAAAGATTTTAATGACTGGATCTGAAGACATGATAGCAGCCCCCAAAAGGGACTCACCTGCCTATCCTAACTTTCCAGCCCTTCGACCTCTGTGCCCCAGCTGCCATGGCATTCTTTTCATGTTCATGCAGGGCCATACCTCCTCCTTCCACAAGGCTTCTGGGGATCCTGTTTTCTTCAGCTACAATAGCCACAATCTACCCTGCCTTCATCTTGGTCCAACTAATTCCTATTCATCCTTCATATCTCAATTTAAGAGTCATCATGTCAGAAAAGCCTTTCCCAACAATCTTTCTATGCAAGATCACTTATATCATTGCTCAGAAGGAAATAAACTGTTTCTAGAAGAGCAAAGGAAAGTTGGTAATTAATGACTGTCTCATTGATTCATTGATGATGGCGGCCTGGAATGCTGTGTTGAGAAGGTTCCTGAGGCAGAGGATGGCTTTGACAGGGAAGGTTAAAGTGAGTCATCACTGACGTCCACCCAATCACAGGAAGGGATGTCTGTGTTTGATGCAAGTGGGCTCTGCATTTGCCTTCCCCACCTCACACAGCAAAAAAAAATTGGATTCTTTAACAGAAAAAGTGGGCCTGATGATGGAGCAACATCTGAACACCATTTTCATCATTTCCCCAATTCTTCTTAATGAAAGATACTGCAGATCAGAGAAATGAGTACCCATTTTGCAATTGGACACACTGGTTGTAAATTCCCAGCACCACTGCTTACTATTACTATTCGCTTGATATTCAGAAACTTTTTTCAACATCTGTGAAATTCATAAAATGGGGATAAACTTGCACCACATAGCATTCATTGGTTACTATCAGTTTTTTTGATGCAAAAATATCAAAATAAAATTTCATACTTAGATTCTCACCCAGTGTAGGAAATTGACTTACTCTGTGCAAATTTTGGAGGATTGTCATTAACGTCAGTAAGGGTGACTGTAAGTGTTGTGGTCCCTGACAGGCCGCCGGAGTGCCCACCCATATCTTTGGCTTGGATCACGACCAGATACTCCTCCTTGGCTTCTCTGTCCATGTTGGGGAGGGCAGTTTTTATAATAGCTGAGGAGGGGAAATGGGAGAATGACTTTCAGGCAGAGATTCCACAGCAATGAAAGTGCGAATCATACACACATACACACACACACACACACACACACACACACACACACGTGTACATGCACCAAGCCCCCACTCAGATCACTTTTCTTTTTTCTTTTGACATTTAACTGGTATATCTGAGATGCCAACACTGAGAAAGATTGTAGTCATGGATGTTAGCAAATAGCTTACAAAAGTACATTTTATATACATTTTATAATATATAAAAAAGAACATGCAAAAATATACATTAGAAAGTAAACTGAATATCATAGGTTTGCCTACTGAATTGAAGTATAAATCATCTATCCAGGAAAACCCTGGAAGTGAAAAAATCCTACAATTTATCACAGACCCCAATTCCCCTGTAAGAGAATAAATACACAAATAACTTGAAGGCACTGAAGTCCATGATAAATTATTCTGAAGCTCACAAAATGCATTAGAAATATGAAGTAAATAAATGCATTATTAGAACCAACTCAGAGGAATAAAGCACCAAACAGAACTAATACAGACAATTGTCTAAATCCTAAGGTGCTGTTCAACTACCTTTATATTTTAATTGTTTAGTCACATCATCTCTATTGTAAAAATAATAAATACTTTTTGAAAATAAAAGAAAGGGGGCAAAACATAAAATCATCCCAAATAAAGTGCTAAGCTCTTAGTGTTTTTCTTCTGATATATTTTCAGTGTTTTGTACAGGTTTCTATCCCTTAGTCTGTCTCACTAGTGAACTAATGTCTTTGTTAGCAATTCAAAATATGCTTAAATACCTTTCAAAGTTATTTTGAAAATCCTTCTTCATACTTTTCTCTACTTCCACACCTCTCTTTAGAGACAAATATTGCTAATATTTGGGTGTGCATAATTCCAAGGCTTTTATGTTTATAAGCACACAAATGTAATCATGATATAGGCATTGTTCTGGAACTTTCTTTTTTCACACAGTGGGTATCTTTGAGATCCTTTCTTGTCAGTTCATAG